>RCUC01137403.1:0-49036 GCA_003697995.1 Taxidea taxus jeffersonii | reverse complement strand
GTTGAGACCTGATTTATGACCCAGGATGTGATCTATTCTGGAGAATGTTCCATGGGCACTAGAGAAGAATGTGTATTCTGTTGCTTTGGGATGGAATGTTCTGAATATATCTGTGATGTCCATCTGCTCCAGTGTGTCATTTAAGACCTTTATTTCCTTGTTGATCTTTTGCTTGGATGATCTGTCCATTTCAGTGAGGGGTGTGTTAAAGTCTCCAACTATTATTGTATTCTTGTCAATGTGTTTCTTTGATTTTGTTATTAATTGGTTTATATAGTTGGCTGCTCCCATGTTAGGGGCATAGATATTTAAAATTGTTAGATCTTCTTGTTGGACAGACCCTTTGCGTATGATAGAGTGTCCTTCCTCATCTCTTATTATAGTCTTTGGCTTAAAATCTAATTGATCTGATATAAGGATCGCCACCCCAGCTTTCTTCTGATGTCCATTAACATGGTAAATTGTTTTCCACCTCCTCACTTTAAATCTGGAGGTGTCTTCAGGTCTAAAATGAGTTTCTTGTAGGCAGCATATTGATGGGTTTTGTTTTTTTATCCATTCTGAAACCCTGTGTCTTTTGATTGGGGCATTTAGCCCATTTACTTTCAGGGTAACTATTGAGAGATATGAATTTAGTGCCATTGTATTGCCTGTAAGGTGATTGTTACTGTGTATTGTCTCTGTTCCTTTCTGATAATACTTTTAGGGTCTCTCTTTGCTTAGAGGACCCCTTTCAATATTTCCTGTAGAGCTGGTTTGGTGTTTACAAATTCTTTCAGTTTTTGTTTCTCCTGGAAGCTTTTTATCTCTCCTTCTATTTTCAATGATAACCTAGCTGGATAAAGTATTCTTGGCTGCATGTTTTTCTCGTTTAGTGCTCTGAATATATCATGCCAGTTCTTTCTGGCCTGCCAGGTCTCTGTGGATAAGTCTGCTGCCAATCTAATATTTTTAGCATTGTATGTTACAGACTTCTTTTCCCGTGCTGCTTTCAGGATTTTCTCTTTGTAGCTAAGACTTGTAAATTTTACTATTAGATGGCGGGGTGTGGACCGATTCCTATTGATTTTGAGGGGTGTTCTCTGCATCTCCTGGATTTTGATGCTTTTTCCCCTTGTTATATTAGGGAAATTCTCTACAATAATCCTCTCCAGTATACCTTCTGCTCCTATATCTCTTTCTTCTTCTTCTGGAATCCCAATTATTCTAATGTAGTTTCGTCTTATGGCATCACTTATCTCTCGAATTCTCCCCTCATGGTCCAGTAGTTGTTTGTCTCTCTTTTGCTCAGCTTCTTTATTCTCTGTCATTTGGTCTTCTTTATCACTAATTCTTTCTTCTGCCTCATTTATCCTAGCAGTAAGAGCCTCCATTTTTTATTGCACCTCATTAATAGCTTTTTTTATTTCAACTTGATTAGACTTTAGTTCTTTTATTTCTCCAGAAAGGGCTTTTATTTCTCCTGACAGGTTTCTCTAATATCTTCCATGCCTTTTTCGAGCCCGGCTAGAACCTTGAGAATCGTCATCCTGAATTCCAGATCTGACATATTACCAATGTCTGTATTGATTAGGTCCCTAGCCTTCGGTCCTGTCTCCTGCTCTTTTTTTTTGTGGTGAGTTTTTCCGCCTTGTCATTTTGTCCAGATAAGAATCCGCTCTTCTCCTTGTTAAGTGAACTTGGTCTTGGCTGGATTTCTTTGATCTTCTGGGGGAGGGGCCTGTTGTAGTGATTCTCAGGTGTCTTTGCCCCAGGCGGAGTTGCACCGCCCTTACCAGGGGCCGGGCTAAGTAATCCTCTCAGGTTCGCTTTTGGGAGCTTTTTTTCCCTGAACGCTTTCCGTAGAGTTCCGGAGGATGGGAATGACATTGGCGGCCTCCCAATCTTTGGTTCAGAGGAGCCGAGAGCTAGGGGCCCCAGTGTTCAGTGCACCTTCATAGAAAAGCGTTTAATCCCTCCGGTCTCCCCAGCCCCCGTTTGCGCCCAGAGACCGCGCGCGCCCAGAGACCGCGCTCAGAGAAAATCGTGCGTAAGCAGTCCCATCTCACTGGCTTCTGGGAGCGCTCCGAGCTCACCCAGCCTGTGACCAGGCGTCTCTGTCTCTGGCAGAGTCCCACCTGGAGTCTCCGAACCCCGTAGATCCCTGAGCTCTCCCGGGTCGGAGTCTCCCCGGATCTTGTGGGGACCCCTCGCACAGAGCACCGGCCCGTGTCACAGACCATGGCTCTAGGAAACCTCGGCTCTGTCTCTGCAGCCGGCTTGCCCGCTGTAATACCTGTGAGCTCTGCGACACTCAGACACCCCCCATCCTTCTGTGACCCCGGGCGACCTGAGTCCATACTGTCCCTGTGAGGGCTTCACCCCAGTTTAGCCTCTGGAGCGATGTCCCTCCATGGAGCAGACTTTTAAAAGTCCTGATTTTGTGCTCTCACGCTTGCCGGGAGCCGGCCCCTCCCCCTGGGGTCTATCTTCCCGTCTCGTTGGATTCACTTCTCCGCTGGTCCTACCTTTTAGAAAGTGGTCGATTTTCTGTTTCTAGAATTGTTGTTTTTCTTCTCTTCGATCTCCTGTTGGATTCGTATGTGTTCAGAATGGTTTGATAGGCTATCTAGCTGATCTCCTGCTGCCTGATGTCATCTCAGCCTGCTACTTCTCCGCTATCTTGACTCCTCCCCTATTTTTAGCCACTTTTATGGCACTGGTGTCTCTTTTTCTCATGTCTCTCTTCCATGTGTGTTTCAGTCCATATGCCCTGTGTGGACACATCTTTCCTGGGATTCCAAGATGTTTGGTTACCCTGAGATCTCTGATGGGTTCAATTCATGATTTTAAAGTTTATCTGGCATTTTCATCTTATTAGTGTGGGAACAATACTTTTTCCAACTTTCCACATCATAGGCATAAGTGAATCTCCAGTTACTTCTTAAACTAATATTATATAGTTGTCTTAGGTTAGGTTCCTACAGATGTGGAGGATGAGCCAAAGATTCAAATACAGGTGATTTACTAAGAACCCCCAGAAAGAACAAGTAGGAATAGGGAGGAAACAGGAAAAGGAAGAAGAAGCCCAGAAAGGATATAATTTTGGTGACATCTCAGCTTGATCATTTGGTCAACTCTGTAGCATAAGTTGTAGTTCAGTGGGCATACTGACTTATGGCAAAGGAGTTGAATTTTTAATAGTCCAATAACAGTTGAGCACTAACTGAAGGCATCCTTGAGGTAGAATATATACCACCAACCACTTCTGATTCTCTGCAAAAGTTAATTGCTACAGTGCTCAAAGGCAAGCCACTAAGGAGGGTAGATGTGACTGATCTGCAGCAAAGCAGAAAGAGGTTGAAAATGAATGGCTGCTACATATTCTGCTGCTTTACTGATACTAATGATTTTTTAAATGCTATTTTATGGGACGCCTAGGTGGCTCATTTGGTTAGGTGGCTGCCTTCAGCTCAGGTCATGATCCCAGCATCCTGGGTTCGAGTCCCACATCGGGCTCCTTGCTTGGCAGTGAGCCTGCTTCTCCCTCTGCCTGCCACTCTGTCTGCCTGTGCTCACTCTCTCTGACAAATAAATAAATAAAATATTAAATGCTATTTTATTAATTTTTGTTTTGCTTACTTATTGATGTTATACTTTTTATGTTTTTTATTTTCAACTTTCTTATATACTTGTTTTAGTTGTTTTTCTTGTGACAAACATCAGACTGTTGTTCATTTCCTCTAATTTTGTAATCTTGATCATATAGTAAATGAGTTTCAAATATTTTCATTAATTATGATAATTGATATATTTTAATTCTACTGCCTGAATTTAATGTTTCTCTGTACTATCATTTGTTTGCATTCCCCCTTCCTTTTCTGCCTTTTATTGAACTCTGTAGGTTTTATTTCTATTCTTAGTAGAATTTTTAATTATTTAAATGTATAGCTAACTGTTTTCTCTGCTAAATCTAGATTTTCAATAGTTTTATCCTCTTCAAGGATATCCTTTTTTCTATTGAAGTTTAGTTAACACATATGTTATATTAAGTTTCAAATATACAACATAGTGATTTGATAAGTTCATACATTTTGCTCACCACAGATATAACTATCATCTGTCGCCATACAATGCTATTATAATACCTTGACTATATTCCCTATGCTATACCTTTTATTTCCATGACTAAGGTTCTATAGCCCTTATTTAATAAATACATATTGAACCTTACTATGTCACAAACAGTAAAGCTTACATCCCAGAGATAAACAAAATCATCATAAGACTTACATTCTCATAGAAATGGCAAAGTTCAGCTATCTTATTTTTACTTGGTAGTTACTCAAATTAAATGATATATTTCTGTACACCATGATATTCTTATATCTTATGTCTTTCCTCCACATTAACTATACATAAAAATTAAATACATGCTTTACTTGTTTGGTGATATTTTATGAGTTGTAAACTCTTAACATTTGTGTTTCTGAAGCGTTTCTTGATTTTGCTTTAATTCTTCAAAGATAATTTAGGTGGATATAAAATCCTACCCTGAAATTATTTTTCTTAAATATTTTGATGATACTACTTCATTATTTTTGGCACCTATTGTGGTAGTTAAAAGAGTTTTTTGTTGTTTTGATGTTCTTCTATAGGTAATGTGTCTTTTCTTTCTGACATTTAAAAATGCATTCTTTTTAAAACTTATGTGCCATAGTCTCACTGTAATTGTGCTCAAAGTTTGGGTTTATTTATATATCTCCCTGGTACACAGAATGTAGTCTCATAACTTGGTTCTCAAAAGTTATCTCTTTGTATATTTCTGCTGTACCATTCCCTTCATTATCTTCTTCTGGAACTCCTATTAGTCAATTGGATGCCTCTCTCAAACTGGTTTACACATCTTATACTTCTTTCATATTAAAAACAATTACTTATCTCTTTGTGATTTGTACTGAGTGAATGTCCTACATTGTGTTTCCATTCACTAATTCTCTTTGGGTGTTGGCTAGATTTTAGTTTATCTAATAATTTTAGGAAGCATTTATCCATTGCTTTGTCCCCCAAACAAACTTTATGATGAAAATAATCACTTACTTCTTCATGATCCTTCAGTTTGGCCTGTACTTCACTGGGTGATACTTCCACTAATCTTACCTGGACTCAATCTTACAGGTTCAGTTGGCCCAGCTGGGAAGTGTGCTTCAATGGTCTCATTGATATTTCTGGTAGTTGATGACTGTTGTTGGTTGCCCTGTTCTTCAGCTATGTAGCCTCTCATCCTCTAGTAGGTTATGTTTGGCTTGCACATATATGTAGGAATCAGTCAAAAAGGTTGAAAGCAGAAGTTGCAAGGTCTCTTAAGGCCTAGACTTCAAATTTATACAATTTCCCCCACAGTTTATTAGTTAAGAAAGAACAGGGCCAGCCCAGAATCAGGATGGTGGAAAACTAGATTCCACCTGTAAATGGGAGAAGTTACAAAGATATTTCAGAAGAGTGTGGAGAGAGATAAGTGTCATTTGGAAACAGTCTCTTGTAGTACCTATCAATTAGACCAAATAGCTCATATTTTCCCACATGCAAAATATGCTTAGTCTCTCCCTATTATCTCACAATATTTTCTGATCATGACATTATTATCTGCAACAAGTTAGGTGATAACTGAGATTCCTCATATATAGCTCTTCAGGTAGAGCCACTTATGATCCAGAGACTTATAAAGAAAAAAGACTAGTTCCTTACACACTATACACTACACACTATACACTGAACATAAAATATTAAGACAAGGACAGAATAATTACAATAGTCATACTGAATCAAAAAAGGGAGAAATTGGATGGGGCATATAGCAATCACTAGTCAACAATAATTCTGAAATCCAGCGAAACACATGTTGTCAGAGTCTCCTTTTCCAAAGTAAGGACATGAACCCTAGTAAGGGTCCAGTTATTCTCTGAAAGGCATTCTTGGCCTATTTCCTGACTATAGAAATTTGAGATCCCAGAGGCTTATTTTTATTTTGAACTCTCTCTATTTCCCATAGTTGGGCCTGTTATAACTTCCTTAAAAATATTTAGAACTGTTTATAAATCTAATTGAGATGTCCTCAATGTGCCAAAAGCCACATCCATAATTCTTTTTTTTTTTTTTTAAGATTTTATTTATTTGATAGGGAGAGACACAGTGAGAGAGGGAACACAGGCAGGAGGAGTGGGAAAGTCAGAAGCAGGCTTCCCGCGGAGCAGGGAGCCCGATGTGGGGCTCGATCCCAGGACTCTGGGATCATGACCCGAGCCGAAGGCAGATGCTTAATGACTGAGCCACCCAGGCGCCCCCACATCCATAATTCTTTAGAAACAGACTTCTATTTACTTTGAGCTATATGGGAGGTTGTTTTTATACAGTACTCTTAAAATTCTTAGAAAGTCCTTGTCTTCCTGTAAAGGTTTACTGGGCACTCCCATAAATCTGTGCTCTTAACTAGAGATCTTGCAGCCACACACTTGATTTGATCTTTACTCTAAGACCAGAGCTGGAAAGTATAGAAATATGAAATGGTTTTATTTGTAATCCAGCATGTCTAAATTCTTTATATTTCCTTTAAATTCTGCTTGCCAGGTGAGTTGTTCTCTCTCTAGCTCATTCTCATCCCATATTTATCATAGACAGACACAGAAAGCAGTTGTCAATTTCAGCATTATGCCTGTATATTTCTTTGGCCAGACCTGTTAGTTCATTGGGGACACTTTCTATCTTCCCAGTTATTGAAGACTTATGTTTTGTCAATGGTTTTGAATTATTGATCCCCATCTTTCCAGACACAATGAATGGTTTCTCATTGTTTTTCTATTTAATACTGATAGTTCCTTCACTGTATTAGAGCCACCAATCAACACCTATAATTTGACTTCATGTACAGTGAATTTATGTTCCATTTGTGGATTTTCAGTTGTTTTTTAGTTGATGTGTGCATCTTTCTTCCAACAATTTAAGATTTTGGTTGGTAGGTTCATTTTGTTTGTTTTAAAGATTTTATTTATTTATTTGACAGAGAGAGACACAGTGAGAGAGGGAACACAAGTGGGGGAAGTGGGAGAGGGAGAAAAGGCTTCTCATGGAGCAGGGACCCGGATGTGGGGCTCCATCCCAGGACCCTGGGATCATGACCTAAGCCAAAGGCAGACGCTTAACCAACTGAGCAACCCAGGTCCCTCTGGAGGTTCATTTTGATTGGAAAGGATTCTCTCTCTCTCTCTCTCTACTTCCCTCCCTCCCTTCGTCCTACTATGTGAGTTTTCTCTAATGCCATGTTTCATAAGAATCAGCATCTAGAAACAGGTTTATCATTTTTTTTAACCTTGTTGATACTGAGAATCCAGCTTGTTAAAGAGCCAGACATGATTTATTTCTTATGTATGAAATGGAGTTTATATCCTCCTATTGGTTCAGCCCACATGTTTCTTTGCGCATTAGCCATGGGTGGCCATCAACAGCAGTTGATCTTAGCTTCTTTCTTAAGTAAGACCTCAGGAATAGGAAAGACTCTTCTGGTCCCTGTTCACACCCTGTAAGTACGTTTCAGTCTACTACTACTTTCACCGCAACCTGAGATTCAGCAAGACTTTGGCTTCATTCTCCTCACTGCTTTGTACTTATAATTCATTTCCAATTTATAAAAAAGTTTATCTTTTACTAGAGTATAGTTCTTTTGCTTTTCCCTTTCATGTTTTATTCATTGCTACTATGCATATATAATTAAAAGGGTACAAAAAAGTGTGGATATACTGCACCAATTTTGCTCCATTTGTTCTTAATACTTCCCCAAATTTAGAAAAAAGAAAATACATGTTGCACAAATGTACACTATTATTTAAATCCTGAGCTGGGCACCTGGGTTGCTCAGTCAGTTGAGTGTCTGACTCTTGATTTTTGGCTCAGGTCATGATCTCAGGACTGTGAGGTCAAGACCTGTATAGAGCTTTGCACTGAGCATGGGGCCTGCTTGAGATTATTTCTCCATCTGCTCCTTCCCTCCCCTGCACCCACCCCACTCCCCCCACTGCTCGTGCATCCATGCACACCATGTGCATACACACTGTCTTTCCCAAAACAAAACAAAAAACTAAAGTGACATTTTAGTATAGAATCAAATCGTCTCTTCAGTGACATATCAAAATAGCATGCAACCAGTGCTTAATGGACAAAACTTATGGTCATATTGGAGTCTTCTAAAAATGTTCCAAATTGGATTGAATAATATTGCATTTATCCTTCTCAGGGATAGTTTCATTTTACACGAAATGTTCTATAGTACCTATTTTAGCACTGTACTTGGTGAGGGAAGTCCTTAGAGGAACACACAACCAGAGTGTCTAGGGCTTGAGAAATAGAACTGTGGCTGTTAAGACTAATAAAGAAAATCCATTCTTTCCAGACACGTTCTCCTCTCAAACACTTAAGGCTTGGAATCAATCCAGGCTAGAGGCTGTATTGTATTTATGAAAAAAGATTGTTAAGTGTCAATATGATTATATGGTTGAAATCCTCTAACTTTTTTTTTTTAAATGAAACAACTCTATGACATCACTAGAGGCTGACTGGGGAGATCACAAAATGAAACTGAACAGAGAAGGTTATGCACCCAGACACAATAGCAGAGCAATGAGCTATGTAATGGTTGCTTATCTTAGGAGTCTAGTTACCTTTGGCAATTTACCATTAGTATTATGTTCCTATAAGTAAATTGACCTTTGGTAGTATCATTAGAGTAAGAGAGAAAGTAGGTGTTTTTCATTTTTTTTTTCATGTTTTCAGAATGGACTATAGAAGAAAGGCTAGTTTTCCCTAAAATGTGTCCAGAAAAGACAGATTTCTCTCTTACTGAAATTCATGAGGTGGCAAAGAAGTTGGAGGAATATAAATTTCCTATTCTCCTATCCATATTTTAAGAAATACTGGGTTAGGAATATTTAGCAACATGATAATACCAACAAATTTGTTGATTTGTGGTTATATACATGTTACTGAAAAGTTCTATTAAAAAGTTGTTGTGAAGATATTTGGAAGCTTTAACAAAAATTCCAGGAAATTAGTGCCTTCTGAACAATCTGACATTTTCTATCCACCTGTATCTTAGATCGTCTTTTTTTGATAATGTAACATAATACTTTATTGCAATCATGCCAACCCTTAATGAACCAAAAAGGACTGCTTGGGAGAGCAAATGGTCAGTCCTTGTATTGAGATTTTAAAAGATGCAGTAATCACCTGTCCTTGATCTTCCCATAGGAACATTTTCAGTGCAAAATTTGGTAAGAGAACATTCTCTACATTGGCTTCCTGGAATTTCTCAAGCTACTAGTAACTCCTTGTTTTATATATATATATATATATATATATATATATATATATATATATATGTATATGCGTACATATATATAGATCTCCTCCTTTCCTCAGACTTGCTCTTGCTTGAGACATTGATACATTTGCTGTTTGATTTCCTCATTATGTATTTCTCTAGGGGAGGGATATAATACATTTATAGATCTAACATTCAGGGTGCCAAATTCTATTCCTTTAACAATATAGTTTTTTAAAAATATATTCTCTAGAGTTATACATCTAATTGTGCAATGGAATTTATTCTATTTTCTGTTCGTAATTTTAGAAGTGTGATGCTGTATCTTCCTTCTGGCTATCTAGTAAATTTCAGAGTGTATTGGAGACACTCTTGGGGTTAGAAATCTTATTCTTACATATTCTTACATTAAAAAACTTAAAAAGTCTTGATTCTCTGGTGTCTCCTTATAATGCAAACTCATTTTGTAATATGATGAGTTTGTACCAGAAGTATAACAATGAAATAAATAATCCTAGATCAAATAAAAATAGTTTTAAAACTTATTTTTTCTCTTTTAAAAGGACTTAACATAATCATTGAGAGATACAACATAAAGAATTATAAATTTCAAGTATACTATATAACCTGTATTAAACAGATTTATGGAATTTATCCATAAAAGCTACCTTTTTTTCCCCCTACTTCTACATTTAACTATCTCAGTATACCAGGTACTCATACTGTATTTGGAAACTCCTCAAAAGATCTTCAATAGGAAGTTGTACTTCTACTTGGGATGTAAAAATCTGTGAGGAATGTTACTCCTACCTTAACAAGAAGAAAAGGCTAATCCTCAAAATTAAAACAGTTTTTAAAAATTATCAGAGCTGAAGTCTCAACGTAAACTGGTAGACTAAATTCCAGAGTGGTAGGCCCTTCTGAGGAGAGATTACACAAATGAATTATTTCCTCTTTGGCAGGACAGGAGATAAAGAGATAGCCACTGTAAAATCAGGTAAAGAGAAAACAGTCATAGTTTAATATACTATTAAAGGCTAGGTTGGGGCTAGCATGAAAGTTTAGAACCTCTGGGACCTCCAGACCCAATGGGAGTGTGCATTCACTTTCCATCTCTTTTTCATAGGCTTCCACTGGATACTTGAGAAAGATTAGGGGCAGGGCAGGAAAGAGCTACACTCAGTAGTACATGGACACAAAATCTTGCCCATGTCTTGAGCCTTTCCATTGTATGAAGCAAAAGCTTCAAACAACTTGAGACCTGAACCCAGGAAAGATCTGTTATTCATAGGGGAAAGTTAAAGCAAGTCATATATTTTGGAGGAGGAATAGAAACAAAACCTCTCTCCTCTTGAGAGATGAAAAGAAAGCCCTATGGCCCACCACAAGCCATGCAGTGAATAGGAAGAAACAGTAGTCAACAGTTGTGGAAAGACTAAGCAATCCTTCTGAGCAGGGTTTCAGGCAAAGGTTCATTGCCACCAAGGGAACAGCAAAAGCTATCTGACCCAGAGGACAGAGTTTGGACCAAGAATGTTGTACTGATAATAACCAGTTCTTCTATGACTGAGAAAGAGATAGAAAATTTTGTCTCAAAACCCTACAAGGAAGCATTTGGATGAAGTAAGGAAAACAACAAGGTTTTTACGACCCAGTACACAGCATGTGACCAAGACCAAGACTGGGCCAGGAGAACTAAGAACTGTCATCCTCTGCTCCCACCAGAAGTTTGCCAGATGAGATGTCACAGCAGTCAACCAATGAGGAAGAAAAAAGTTGTGGAGAGAATCTCTGTGTTTCAGGTATGCAGGTTCCACTGAAAATTGAGGGTGGAGCAAGAACTCTGAGAGACATCTTTGACAACAGGTGTAGCGCTAAGCACAGGACACCAGCAGCCAGGTGCTGGGAAAACTGGGAGCTTGTGGTGTTCCAAAGGAAGTTCTAGCAACAATAAGTCTTGAAATCAATTCAACTAATGATTATGTTGGCTTCATCCCCATACTAATGGCTGACATAATTGGATACACAAAAGAGCAAGAATAAGCACTCCATTGTTAGCAGATAAAGAGGCAACATAAGTAGATACAGAGATCTGTGAATTTAAAATGACTATGACTAATAAGCAGAAAGATAATAGTAGAAAGGATGTAAAATGTGCATATAGATTTCAGCAAATAGAACTATAAGAAAAAGTCCAATAGAAATGCTACAAATTAAAAAAAATGATATCACAGGTGAACAGTTCTTTTTATAGACTTAGCAGCATGCTAACTATAAAAGAATAAAGAACTAGTAAACTTAAAAGAAAGATTAAGAGAAATAATTCAAACAGAAACCAGAAGAACAAAAACTGCTAAAAACCAGGGGTGCCTGGGTGGTTCAGTTGGTTAAATGTCTGCCTTTGGCTTGGGTCATGGTCTCAGGATCCTGAAATCAAGCCCCATTTTGTGCTACCTGCTTGGCAGGGAGTCTGCTTCTCCCTCTGACTTTCCCCCTTCTTGTGCTCTTTCTCTCTCACTCTCTTTCAAATAAATAAATAAAATCTTCAAAAAGAAAGTGCTAAAAACCAAATCAAAACAAACACCAGAATTTCCACAACGTGGGGGACAATATTATATGGTTTAATATGTGTCAATGGACTCTCAGATGGAGAAATAATAAGGAAAGGAAACAAAGAAATAGGAAGGAAAAAATATACACACATACACAGCCCTAGATACTTCTTGGTAAAACTGCTTAAAAAAAAAGATAAAAAGAAAATTATGACAGATGAAAAAAAAAAAAAGAAATATAACACAGAAACAAAGATAAGAATTGCAGCACACTTCTTGGATTAAGCTATGTAAGAATTCAATGGAGTCACATCTTTCAAAGTCAGAAAAGAATTTAAAATTCTATCAACCAGAAACTTTTTATTGAGTAAAAAATATTTCAAAAAATTAAGCTAAAGTGAGGAGTTTTGGGGAAAAGAGGAAGGAGCTGAGGGAAATCTTACCAATAGACTTACACCAGAAAAAATGTTTGAAAACATCCTTTCAGTCAGGAGTATGACAATTGAGGGAAACTTAAGAGCTAGCATATAAATAATGAGTGACAGAGATGGTACAAATAAAGGCATTTCTTTCTTATATTTAACCTCTTTTAAAAATAATCAACTGTCTAAAAGCCAAGTAATAAAATAAATTGTTGGATTTATAACATTTGAATAAGTAATGTGTGAAGAATAACAAATGGATAACCTGGTGTAATTTTTTACATATGTTTTGTGGTATGATATTATTTTTGAAGGAGGATGTAACAAGTTAATGGCCTGTCTTAAAAAATTTAGAGAAACTGTTAACTTTTTAAGGATGTGGACCTACAAAGGCAATAATGGAGTGAAATTAGATTAAAAAAAAAAAAAACTCCTAAAGAATTCAGGAAAGGGGTAGGAGGAGAAAAAATATAGAAAAAAAATCAAAATATAGAAAAAATTGTATACTTAAATCCAACAATATTAATAATTGTATTGAAAGCAAATGGTCCGAATGAACCAATTAAAAGATAGTTTGTCAGATTTACAAGCAAGATCCAAAGACATGCTGCCTATTAAAAAACCTACATTACACATAAAGACACAAGTGGGTCTAAAGCAAAAGGACAAAAAAGATGTACTATGAAATTTTGAGAGAACCAAAGCTGGAGGTGCCATATTAATATCAGACAGTTAGATCTCAGAACAAGGAAGGGATGAAGGGGGCACATTTTATAATGATTAGTGTGTCAATTCAAGAATACATAATAATGTGAAATTCGTCTATATTTAGCAACAGAGCCTCATCTTACTGAAACCAAAAATTGAGAGAATTGAAAGTCAAAACAGAAAATTAACAATTGTAAACTGAGACTTCAACAATTCTCTCAGTTACTGATGAAATTAGTAAGCTCAAGGAAGTAATGTTATAGAATACCTGAATAATGTTATAAACCAACCTGAACTAATTAATATTTATAGGTAACTGAATCCAGAATATACATTCTTTTAGAAGTATGTATAGAGAATAACCAATATGGATCATGTACTACACCATAAAAACAGTCTCAATAAATTAAAAATATTTAAATATTCTGTGAGTGCAATAAAATTAAATGAAAGAATCAGTAGCAGAAAGATATCTGGAAATATCCCAAATTTTTGGAAATTAAAAAAAAAACATTTTCAAGTAATCAGTGAGACAAAGAAAAAATCAAAAGGGAAATAAGATCTCACCTTCCTTATGACTGTGTAATATTTCATTGTATGTATATGTGTGTGTACATATGTGTGTGTGCATAATATATATATAACATCTTCCTTATCCATTTATCTATTAATAGACTGGGTAGCTTTCTTATCTTGACTATTGTAAATAATGCTACAATATACATAGGATACGTATATCTTTTTGAATTAGTGTTTTTGTTTTCTTTCAGTAAATGCCCTTTGGTGAAACTATTGAATCATATGATATTTCTGTTTTTAATTTTTTGAGGAACCTCCATACTGATTTCCATAGTGACTGCACCAATTTACATTCCCAGCAATAGTGCATGAGGGTTTATTTTTCTTCACATCCTCACCAATACTTATAGAATATAGAAAGATAACAGTGATAGCATTATATGGTGACAGATGGTAACTATACTTGTGGTGAGCATAAAATAATGTAAGAGTTGCTCAATCACTATGTTGTACACCTGAGAACTAAAGTAACATTGCATGTCATATTCACATACAAAATTTAAAAAGGGGAGCACCTGGATGGCTCAGCTGATTAAGCATCCAACTCTTGGTTTTGGCTCAGGTCATGATCTCAGGGTCATGGGATCAATCCCCATGTTAGGCTCCTCGCTGCTTCTCCACTCCCTCTGCACTGCCCCTCATGCACTCTCTCTCTCTCACAAATAAATACATAAATCTTTTTAAAAAATTAAAGGGTAGTTATAATGCATTTGGATTAATACAAAACAGATAAATTTTTTAGGGTGAGACTAAAGCTTAGAGGAAACTATATATGCATTCAATCTTTTTTCCCCCAGCTTTGTTGAGGTATAATTGACAAAATTATAAGATATTTAAAGTGCAAAATCTGATGATTTGATATATGTATACATTGTAAAATGATTCCAGCAATTCAGCTAAATAACACATCTGTCACCTTACATTCTAACCTTTTTACTGTTTTAAATTATACCTCAATAAACTTGACTTAAAATAATTTTCAAACTAGATAGATTCCCACTAGAGAAACAAGAATTCTGTAATACAATTAGTGTCCATTCTCTGTTCAATTCTGTGCCAGATTCTGTAGTAATCCAGTAAGGATTACTGCCCTGGAAGTTTTTATAATCCAGTAGGGGAGATAAAGCTAATAATATACCTTAAATAATTAATAAATTCATTAATAGATACCTTTTATTTCCTAGCACTGTTCTAGGTGGTGGCTTATTAAAATCAAGACCAATAATAACCACCAATTCTTACTAGTTATAGGTATACATATACATGTGTATATATATTTATAGGTATGTATATATCATTCATTTGCTAGGGTTGGTATACAAAATACCACAGACTGGGTGGCATAGACAACAGAAATTATTTTCTCACAGTTCTGGAGAGTGGAAGTCCAAGATCAAGTTGCTGAAAGTGAAGGATTTGTTCTAGCACCCTCTCCTTGGCTTGCTACCTCTTCTCATTGTTGTCCCTCTGTGCACTCACGTCTCTGTATCTCTTCTTGTGTCTAAATTTCCTCTTCTGATAAGTACACCAGTCAGATTGGATTAGGACCACCCTAACAAACTCATTTTAATTTAATTACATCTTTAAAGATCCATCTCCAAATACCGTCACCTTCTGAGATACTGAGGGTTGGGCCTTCAACAAAGAACTCTGAAGGGAGAAAATTCAGTCAATAATTATTATAAAACTGTTACTCCTTTTACTATTAAATGAGATGAATATTATTATAATCATTTCACAGATGAGGAAACAGGCTTTGAGATAGTAAGAAAAACTCACTAATGAATAATTCTTATAATTACATTTTCAAAAAATATATATTTTATTTTCACTGATGCTTAGTTTTATCCTCCTTTTGTCACCTTTATCTGTAAGTACAATAGCTAGTCTGAAAAATTATTTTTCAATTATACATATTATTAACCAAAGTAGATTTTATTTTATTTAAAGATTTTATTTATTTACTTGACAGACGGAGATCACAAGCAGGCAGAGAGGCAAAGAGAGAGGAGGAAGCAGGCTGTCCACAGAGCAGAGAGCCCGATGCGGGGCTCGATCCCACGACCCTGAGATCATGACCTGAGCCGAAGGCAGCGGCTTTAACCCACTGAGCCACCCAGGCGCCCCCAAAGTAGATTTTAGATTCAGAAAAGAATGTGAGGGTTAAGGTAATAGGTCATTAAATTAAAAAAAAAAGAAACTAATAATGTAGCCTGGTTGTTATTTTATGTGTATTAAGAAGCAGTCCTTCATTATTTTTTTTTTAAGTTTTTTTTTTTTTTAAACTTATTTGAAAGAGAGAGAAAATACAAGCAGGGGGGAGGGGCAGAGGGAGAAGGAGAAGCTGGTTCTGCACTGAGCAGGGAGCCTAATGCCGGGCTGGATCCCAGGACTCTGGCATCATGACCTGAGTCAAAGACAGCCGCTTAACTGACTGAGCCACTCAGGTGCCCGTAAGAAGCAGTTCTTTAAAAACAAAATGTTTCACACAAAATATATCTTGATGTTATAAAGGATAATTTTTAAATGTGTTCAAACCAGGGCGCCTGGGTGACTCAGTGGGTTGGACCTCTGCTTTCGGCTCACCATGATCTCAGGGTGTTGGGATCGAGCCCCGCATCGGGATCTCTGCTCAGCGGGGAGCCTGCTTCCCCTTCTCTCTCTGCCTGCCTCTCTACCTACGTGTGATCTCTGTCCGTCAAATAAATAAATAAAATCTTTTAAAAAAATGTGTTCAAACCAGTGGCCTAAAAACCTAATGTTTGCATGGGAGAATTCTACAAGGAATTCTGCTTTGTTAACTCAAATTAATTAAACATGTATCTTGACATTTGAGGAAAATAAAAATTCAAATATGCTGTCATTAGCCTCTTTGGCTTTGGAGTCAGTCTCAATTAGCATCAAAGCTCTGTCTGCTACAAGCTATTTTGGACAAATCTGTTAACATCTCTGAAGCTCAATTTTTTAATTTTAGAATGTGGTATGCTATTAGTTACTGCCGGCACTGACTGAGGAGATTAAATAAGCTAATTTATGAAAGCATTTAATCCATTGTATGGCAATTAACATGTGAAAATGTATTAGCTGGCATTATTGCCACCAGGTCATCACCATTACTGTTGCCATCATCATCACTGTTGATAAAAGAAATATTTTGTGTACTGTCTATGTTTAAGTTTGTGTATTACATAAACTACAATGGCATTCACTTAAAAATTAGAAAACAGTGTGAAATATAAAGGGTTACATCTAAAATGAAAATTTATTGGTATGTGAAACTATAATGTAGTTGTAAAGTTTTATATAATCTATAAAAATGTAAAGTTACTGAGAGATTGAGAACACCATCTAATTAATTGCTAAAAAGAGGTATTATAGAAATTTGTACTAAGTGGGGTGCCTGAGTGGCTCAGTCAGTTGAGTGAGTGCAGATTCTTGGATTCAGCTCAGGTTATAATCTCATGGGTTCTGAGATCAAGTCCCAGGGGGTCTATCTGTTATGGGCTCAGTAGGGAATCTGCTTAAGATTCTCTCCCTCTGCCCCTCCCTCCACTTGGGTGCACTCCCTCTCTCTCTAAAGTAAATAAATAAAATCTTTAAAATCAAAGAAATTTTTACAAAATATGTCCCACTGGTATTTTATTTTCCATCTGAACTCCAGACTTATAACCTTAAGGAATATATTGTTGATAAAGCCTAAGGGAGCCACATTTCTACTCTATTTTACTGTGGATCTTCAAGGGAGAGAATTTTCAGATTTTATGAAGCTCCATGAAAGATAAAACTAGGCTAAAGGGGAACTTCATAAAGTTGTCGTTGTAAATAACATGAATTTTTATGTTATTGAAATGTAACAGACTCGTCAGGGGCAACTATGATGATGATGACATATTTATGTGTGAATTTCCAGGGGTGTCTTTTGTGCCTCATGACTCACAAATTATGACTCAGTTACTTCCCTGAGAGCTTTCCATCTGAGTTAAGATAAAATAAAATAATGAGATATAAAAAAACATAACTAGAGAGTTCTCAAATAATACCTCCTAGGGTCATCACAAGATCATTTTTCCAGGAAAATGACCCTGAATGTCCATGAAATCTTTTCTAATGTTACCTTATTTCTAAAGCTAGAGGCACTGGAAGAGCTATAAATAGCAATATAAATTCATAGCAAATGCATATAGGGGCTTTATTTTAGAAGCAAATAACTAGTAAGACATATTTCTTATTTTTTATTACTAAGACTAAATTATTGATATTATCTATTGATTCCACTTGAAATAATCCTATAAATGCTTTCTAAAAACCAACTAGGTGAATTGGCATTGAGTAAGATGCTTGGGAAATAAAAAGATAATTGAAAATTGGCCCTTCCTTCTCTGGGTTACAGTTTAGACCAGGAGATAGACATAAACACAAATACATTGCATAGGGGTCAATGCTTACAGAGAATTAAATGTGCTTCATAATTATATAGTATAAAAAAATCTCAGTTCTGCCTACTGAGAGCTAGGTAGGCTACATCTATTAAGCAACTTTTAGTAGAGGACATTCAGGGCAAAATGAATGTTTTCCAGCAGACAGAAGAGCATCAGAGTATGTTCAGACAATGCTGAGAACACTAAACCCTGAAGGGAGACCTCTAAGAAATACAGTTGGAACTAAAGGTAGAATTTAGGGTGGGTTGGAATAAAAAGGGTCGTAAATGTCAAATTTTAGCAATCCATCTGAAACAAATATATAGGGAGCTAACATTGATGAGACTTCAAAAAAGTCTCCAGTGAAGCTGAGAAAGGTGGGCTGGGGGCATGGTTCATACACAGGATTAGGAAGCAATTTTAATAGTCTAGATTAGCATTCCTCACACTTAATGTATATTTATATAAAAAAGATACTCCCCCTCCATTTACCAGTACATATATATGATAATGTGGCATGGAAGTCCTCTGAGTCTTTTTAAAATTAAAATAGCTTGTATTAGAATTGTATTTGAAGACAGATGGGAGTTAGAGAGGTTTCTAGCTGGATGGCATCCCCAATGATATTTAAGTGTTACAGTATGAGATTAAATACCCATGATCCTAGCTCTTCTCTTGAGCAAACATACTTGATTAGATCCAGACTGGAAGCTAGAGGTTTTTCTTTTGTTTATGCAAAATGGCAAGATTTGTGAGAACTCTGCTTAATAGCAGGTACATTAAAATGTATCATTTCATTGAACACCTGGTGGGCAGGAGAAAACAGTCTTTTCTCCCTAATCAAGATTACTCTATAAGTTGCTTCCTTGGATATGAATGGCTGTTAGGTCAGCAGGAATGGGCAACATGCCAGAGCAGTGGGAAACTTCTTTTATTTTGTCATGGGTACAACTCTATGAATGGTCTGTGGAAGGATATATTGAATTAGCATGTTATCCAAAGAATCAAAGAGAAATTGATCAAAATTAAAAATTATTTTGAAAAAGCATTCCTTATAGTTAAGCAGAATAGAGAACAAGAGTGAGTTCAATAAAGTAAAGGTACACTTTCCAAATTAATGTTCACTTTCATGTTCCTTCAGCAATTTTCCATACCCACCATTTATGTGACTTCTCTGTGTAACCAGTTAGCATCAGTAAGATTCATCAATACACCTCAAATGTCCAGCATCTTCCCCTTAAAACAATTCATGCAACCTAAGGCACACCATAAAAGATGAACATACCTGAAACTGATTTTAGGGTTTTGATGCTCTTCTCTTCTTGGCATGTCCTGTGTGCAAACTCCTTTTTACCAACCCACATAATTGGCTTGCTATTTCAGTTTCTCATGGTGAATCAAGAAATTTTCAGTCCAAATGTTTTTCAAAGATGTTTCTCATTATTGGAAGAAACATTAGGTGCTAAATTTACCAGTTCACTGTTTATTTCTAAGAACTCTCATATGCTTAGACCAGAATAAACAAAGTATGTTTATAAAAATATATAAATATTATTAAAATCTTAACTAGGAAGTCCTTACTTGGCAAAGTCAGATGTTGAAAGCCACATCCTAAGATCAGAGGGATTAGAAGGTAAATACCCGAGGAAGTGGAACAGAAAATATCACAATAGAAATGGTCAATTGTAAAATCTGACTTTGCTCACTGAATGTAGTAACTAAATATAAAAGTGTAAAATATAAAGGAGGAGGACCAGAGGCACCTGGATGGCTCAGTCCGTGAAGCATCTAACTCTTAATTTCAGCTTAAGTCATGATCTCAAGGTTGTGAGATCAAGCCCTGCGTCAGGCTCCATGCTCAGCAGAGTCTGATTGTCACTCTCTCTGTGCTCCTCCTGCTGCTCTTTCTCTCTCTCTCTCTCAAGTAAATAAATAAATAAAATCTAAAAAAAAAAAAAAAAAGAGGACCAAAGAGTTACTCTCAATTCAGTGAAGGGTGAACAGTCTAATTACAGTCCAATTAGACTGTAATTTCAAGAACATCAACATAGAAATCTCCTTAATGTCATCCTCTCTCTGTGTTTTTCCAGAACTTTTGTACTGATCACTTATAGCCATGGTACTTACGTCTGGCCAATCATGGGAGTTAAAAGAAGTGGGACTTTCTTAGTGAGGAAACAATGACTACTGAAGCAAATGGACCATGGAGTAAAGACTGTAGAATTTATCTCATGACTTAAAAATTGCTGCCTGGCCTCTAGTCCATAGTGAAATAATGGGGTGAAGGTACATATACAAGAAGTGTCTCTGTGCATGTGTGTTATTGGGCTCAAAGAAATAGAATATGAATGAGTTCAGAGGGGGGCCAGGGAGATCATGGAGGGCTTTGTTTTAAGTATAAAAGGAGCCCTTTGAAAGAAGTAGTCAACTCTACAAAAGCACACGTTTCAAGAAGAGTATTTTGAGAAATTCATTAATGACTGGGCTAAATATGGAGCTATTAATTTCAGTGGCAATGGGAACATATCAAATGCATAATATGAAAAGCTGCACTTTGCAATTTTAGAAGACGAGCAAAAGAACTCTACCCAGTAACATAAATACTCAAAAATACAACAATAGAGGGACGCCTGGGTGGCTCAGTTGGTTAAGCGGCTGCCTTCGGCTCAGGTCATGATCCCAGCGTCCTGGGATCGAGTCCCACATCGGGCTCCTTGCTCGCCAGGGAGCCTGCTTCTCCCTCTGCCTCTGCCTGCCACTCTGTCTGCCTGTGCTCTCTCTCTCTCTAACAAATAAATAAATAAAATCTTTAAAAAAAAATACAATAATAGAGCCATACAAACATTTTTTCCTAAATTTCCACTAAAACAGTTTTCCTTTTTCAGTGATGCAGAAACAATATGAATTTTTAAATGTTACTATAAATATTGTATTTAAAGTATTTAAAAAACAAGATAAATGAAAGGAGAATTTGGCTTAAATTTTTACTCTCTTCAAAGATGTAGCCCCAAAACTTACTGCTCTCAAAGCAGTGATGAGAAAAAGAGGAAATTGTACGTTGTAAAATTTTGAATCAATGAAATATGCCATTCCTCTGCTTCCCATGTTCCCTTTCTATCTACTCATTCTCAAGCCCTTTCAATGCTTTCAATAAGCTCATCTACACTTAATACCTTAAATAACGATATTCCTCAAGGTTCCAATCAGAACTCTAAATTTTATACTTGGTTTATATTCTCTACATTTATGAGCTGCCATCTATGCTGACTTGGGTATCTCACAGGGATCTCAAATTCATTGTGATCATTTATGAAAGATATTACCGTCCATCCTGTGATCCAAGCCAGAAAACTGTGCCTTCTATAAAACCCCCTCTTACTTTAGTGTCATGTACTATCAATACCAAATGATACCAATATTATCTCCTACACATTTCACAAATGCTTCTTTTTCTCCTTCTCCTTCTATTTTTCTCCTTCTCCTCCTCCTATCACCATTATGCTAAATAAAGCTATCATTATCACTAGCTTGAACAATTGCTGTATAACTTTATCTCTGTTCAGTAGATTCAAGCCAATCTATTATCAATTTGGTAGAAAAAGTGAGCTCATAAAAATGCTCTTATAGGGACATCTGGGGGTGGGTCATAATAGAATGGCTAGATTCAGAATTGCTCTCTTGCTATTAACAACTATAAAATTATTCAGTATATAAGAAGCAACTAACTAAAGGGATTAAATAAACCCAATAAATGGCTCAGAAACTTGAGGTAGGGGAAGCACACAAGTATTCTTCCTGCAGGTGGTTTCTTGCTGTAACGTGGAGAAGTGAAGCCCAAACAAAGAGTTGATCTCAGTGGATGAAAGAAATAGAATCTGATGGGTAGAAAGTCGAGGCTGCTAACAGTTGCTGGAATTGGCAGGTCAGGCCATGGGAAGCAGAGAGATGAAGAGAAAGAGCTCTAAAAGTCTTAGGAGTTTCACTCATGTCATTGTCCAAATATTCTATGGAACACACTTTGGGAAAATCCTTTGTGTAATTTTTTGTTGTTGTTAACCACTGGTTTCTGTAGAGAACCTCAGAGAGGTAAAGTAGCTTGCCTGATATTAAGTGAGGAGTGAGTGATGGGTACAACTGTGGATCCAGGTACCCGTGATGCCTTTGGAGTCAGAAGTCTAAGATATAGATCCAGTACAAATGCAGTACAGGATCACAATCTGAAAGAGTATGACCAGAGACACATCTCTTGACATCCTAGCTACTGGTGCATGTGACTCTCAAGACTGTATTTTCATTATTTAAAAGTCTGTCGTCTTCGTGAGTATATTCTTCTTCCTTGCTTATATTGCATTATTGATTGGTTTCACATTTAAATGGAAACACTAAACAATTGCTTTTGTTAATGAGAGAAAATGCCTTTTAGAGATCCAATTTAGCTTTGACTAGCTTATAGGGTACTAATAACCTTAAAGGCAAAGTAAAATACAACAGAGGATATCTTTGTTTTTCCACCCTCTCTAACATATCATTAGGTTTCATTAAATTATTGCAAAATGGTACAAAATGAATTTTAGAGTTAGATCTGTTTCTAGTACTGAGAAAGTAGTATATTTCAAATAAAATTTTAATATTAACCATAAATGATTATTTCTTCAACTCGCTGTGGACTTCAGTAGGAGATTCTTAAAAACAATTTTTTTTTTTTGTCAAAATGAGATGTTCAGATTCATCCTTCTTTTTTTTTCCTCTGAAAAATGAAGAGTATTCTTTCTTGAATGAAACTTCCTTGTATGCCATGGTTTATATAAGATGAAAGTTATAGATATGTTGTTTTATGCACTTGAGATATGTAGATTAAATTTCATTCTGTTTTAAAGTTTAAAGTTTAAAGTTTAAAGGGAGCTGTTTTAAAGTTCTATTTAAAATATGATTTGGGGTAAATATTTGCTGTGTCCTCATAGTTAATAATAGATTAACTAGCTCAAATTTTACATTATTTAACTTATTTTTAAAATTTTCTTTAGGTAATATGTACACTTTAAGATTATAAGAAACACACACAGAGGTGCCTGAATGGCTCAGTCCGTTAAGGTTAAGTGTCTGCCTTCTGCTCAGGTTATGACCCCAGGGTCCTGGGATTGAACCCTGCATTGGGCTCCCTGCTCAGCGCGAAGTCTCCTTCTCCCTCTTCTTCTGCCTCTGCCCCCCCCCTGCTCATGTGCACTGTCTCTCTATCTAATAAATAAATAAAATCTTAAAAAAAAAAGAAACACACACATACACAAATATACATATGCACAAACAGGGAGGTTGAAATCAATTATTGCAATAATGGTTTGAGACTCCCAAACTAATGCTAATCTATGTGGTATCTTTGGATTAAAAAAAGATGTCCTTCCCCAAAGATAGCTACCTTCCTATCTGTTAGGAAAATTGCAGTAAAATTACACATCTACGATATGTACTTTGTACACAGTCTAAGTGCTTGCTGTAACTGAGGACTGTGGAATCTGTACAACCATAGACAGCTGGAGTTACTGATTTTCTACTCCCTTAAAGCCAAACTTCACATAGTATTTGATTGATTTGTACTCACTTTCTACCTTGTTAGAGCTTTGTTTTAAGATGTTTTCTTACTTGAAGCAATTTGTGTTTTACTTTTCCAACTGGCCATTTTTCCACCCTGATTATCAAAGGTCAGCAGTCAAATGCCTTTTTTTGTCACAAACAAAATTAAAACTCTGAATTCCCAGCATTCCAAGTAGTGTCCTAGATAGAGCAGTCTGTAAAATTTTACTTGAAACAAACACAAGAAATCTTAAAGGAAGAGATCCAGATGGTTCTTCCAGGATGTGATCATGCTTTAAGAGACTGTTTCTTTGCTTTGCACACTTTATATTTCAATAGATACATTAAAAAGCCTTTCACAGTTGCCTAAAAAATCTGAATATTTCAGAGAGTTACAAAAATAAGAATAGTCCTTTAGTCACTATTTTCAGGTTAAAAAGGAGCAATAATTGTTATTATGCTATTGCATATTCCAAAATTATCACAGCTTATAAATCCATGAACAGTTTTCAAGAGCCCTATCAGAAACCACCTATAATTCATAAACCTAGATATAAGTTTGAAGGCCCCTTGGACATACTCGGTTTGACTGAGCAGAGCATGGAATTGGCTTGAAGTTCTGTCCCACTGAGATATCTTCTTCTATAGTCCGTTTGAAACAGAGAAAGATAGTGAACTTTAATAGACATATTCTCATAAAACCAATGGTATCTTATGTGTGATAGGAAATAAACTGGCAAAAACCACTGAGGTATTAAATGCATGCAAAATGTACTACCACTGGGCTCAAACCTCTTCAAGTCTTCATGCTAAAAATCATGTAAATTTCCTATTTATATATTTATTTTTATTTTTTTAAACATTTGTTTATTTCAGAGAGAGAGTGCAGGAGTGGGAGGAGCAGAGGATGAGAGAGCAACTCAGGCAGACTCTGTGCTGAACACGGAGCCCAATCGATGGAGCAGGGCTCAGTCTCACAACCATGAGACCGTGACCTGAGCCAAAACCGAATTGGGCACTTAACCCACTATACCATCCAAGCACCCCTTTTTCTATTTAAACCTCTATGAAATGTAAAGTTATATTGAAAGTGTACACACTTTTCAGAAAGCAGTGTAATTCAACAGATATGTATATCAGAAGTAACATTTTTTTTTTTAGATTTTATTTATTTATTTGTTAGAAAAAGAGAGCGAGCACAGGCAGACAGAGTGGCAGGCAGAGGCAGAGGGAGAAGCAGGCTCCCTGCTGAGCAAGGAGCCCGATGTGGGATGCTGGGATCATGACCTGAGCGGAAGGCAGCTGCTTAACCAACTGAGCCACCCAGGCGTCCCAGAAGTAACATTTTAAATGTTGTAGCCTATGAGGGAACAGCTGAGTGACCAGTAGTGAGTGTCTTCCCTTAAGCAAGCCATTAACTTGATCTTGGTCTATAATATTCTCACCTGTAAGAAGAAAGTACTAGGCTTGCAATGGTCTACTCTAAGCTACAATGAATTAAAGTCTTCTGTAGTATCTAGCTACCAGCTCCCATTGGGAGAAAACAAGTAAGATGTTCATGAGGTTTGTCTCTTAAGAAGGTATTAGATGGTCATTTCCATTTCACTGGGGCAAATAGCTGCAGAGACAGAATAACTGAACTGTAGGATTTTATTTTAGAGATCATTAACCCAGTGCCTTGATGTTGTAGACAATGAAAGCTAGACTGGCCGGTGGTCTGCGTGATTCTTTTAGGATCTCAAGTCTTAACTTCCAGGTAACACTTAACTTTAAAAGGAGATGTGTGTCACTTGGCATCAGGGAAATACAAATCAAAACCACAATGAGATACCACCTCACACCAGTCAGAATGGCTAAAATGAACAAGTCAGGAAATGACAGATGCTAGCGAGGATGCAGAGAAAGGGAAACCTTCCTACACTGTTGGTGGGAATGCAAGCTGGTGCAACCACTCTGGAAAACAGCATGGAGGTTCCTCAAAAGGTTGAAAATAGAGCTACCTTATGACCCAGCAATTGCACTACTGGGTATTTACCCTAAAGATACAAACATAGTGATCTGAAGGGTCACGTGCACTCAAATGTTTATAGCAGCAATGTCCACAATAGCCAAACTATGGAAAGAACCTAGATGTCCATCAACAGATGAATGGATAAAGAAGATGTGGTATATATATACACAATGGAATACTGTGCAGCCATCAAAAGAAATGAAATCTTGCCATTTGCAATGACACAGATGGAACTAGAGGGTATTATGCTTAGCGAAATAAGTTAATCAGAGAAAGACAACTATCATATGATCTCCCTGATATGAGGAATTGGAGATGCAATGTAGGAGGTCTGGGGGGTAGGAAAAGAACAAATGAAACAAGATGGGATCGTGAGGGAGACAAACCATAAGAGACTCTTAATGTCACAAAACTGAGGGTTGCCGGGGGGAGGGGGTTAGAGAGAGGGTGGTTGGGTTATAGACATTGGGGAGGTATGTGCTATGGTGAGTGCTGTGAAGTGTGTAAACCTGGCGATTCACAGACTGTACCCCTGGGACTAATAATACATTATATGTTTATAAAAAATAAATTAAAATATTTTTAAAAAAAAGGAGATGTGTGGGTGATGACTTTTGTCTAATAAGAATAATTGCAGGGTTTCTCTCTATAAATGTCATTACCCCAAACTATTTGGCCTGTTTCTCTTTGGATCAAGAAAAAAATCCCATAATTATATTCCTATCTCTTTAGCAGGTCGGAAGGAAATTAAGATCTTACATTAAATTATATTGAACATCCCCAGTGTGTCAAAAACTTGTAGTATGGAAAAAAATCACTCTTTCCATGTAGAGTGCAAAGAAAAACTTAAGTTTGCCATGTGCAAAGGAGGCTGAAATGCTGGACTAGGAACCATGACCTTTAGAACTCCATGGAGGAGCATGTGGGTGGTTCATTCGGTTAAGTGTCAGACTCCTGGTTTTGGCTTGGTCATGATCTCAAGGGTCCTGAGATTGAGCCCCGTCTCAGGTTTAGGGCTCAGCGGGATGTCTGCTTGAAGATCTCTCCCTCTGCCCCTCATCCCACTTAGTCTTTCTCTCTCTAAAATAAATAAATAAAACAAAAAAAAATTAGATTGCCATGGAGATTACTTTTTTCAACTTTCCTAAAATGATCTTGGGATCCTAACAGTATACCTTAATTTCCTTCCTCCCTTTATCCTTCCAATTAGTAGTGAGATAAACAGAGTATTTTGTATCTATTCTTTTTTTTTTTTTTAAATATTTTATTTATTTGTCAGAGAGAGAGCAGGAGCGAGCACAGGCAGACAGAGAGGCAGGCAGAGGCAGAGGGAGAAGCAGGCTCCCTGCTGAGCGAGGAGCCCGGTATGGGACTCGATCCCAGGACGCTGGGATCATGACCCGAGCCGAAGGCAACTGCTTAACCAACTGAGCCACCCAGGAGTCCCTGTATCTATTCTTATGTTAGTTAATATCCAAGATAAAAGTCCTTAGAGCCATTTTTCCCATCTATGAATTCTTTCTCTCCTCTGGTCATGATACTTAATAGAGGAATTCGGTTCTCTTTTCTTCTGGCAGTGTTTTTGATTCAATGTATTCAATGTTCAAGGCCCTATCAATTCTATTATTTTTCTCCAGTGTTGCAAAATATTTTTATTAATCTACATGGAAACGTACTCCACTCTTTCCCATACTACAAAAGGACTTTTCCTTGACCTCATGCTACCCTCTGACTACTGCCGTCATTGACGCTAAACTCCTTAGAAGAGTCGTCTCTGCTCAAATGTTTCCTATTTCCAACCTGCAATTCAGACTTTTTCAATTTTCCTATCTTTATCAGGATAATCTTTCAACAAACAGCAAACATAGGTTCTAATATAACAAACACCACGTACCAAAAATGAAATATAACAATTCTTCATTTTTGCTGTTTTCCACATATATGTTTTTCCAGAAATTAAGTCATTATCCTCTTTGTACTTCTTACTGATTACATTTCCCTTTTTCCCCTATTCAAATATTGGTGCTTACCCTTACTGTATGTTTATTTTTGACACGGTATATATGCATGTATTCCTAAATTGTATATGCATGTATATAAATGTATAATTAATTTGTGTATTTATAACATTTACATAAATAGCATCATACTTTTTATCCATCTGCTTGTGTTTTAGTTATTCTTGACTATTTCCTCTTTCATTACAGATTTTAGCAACAGCTTATCAATTTTCATGAAAAAATATCTCTGGATATTTTTTATTGGAATTATCCTGAGTTTATAGACCAATCTGGAGTAAATGAACATCTTTATTAGTTAAATTCCTAAGCACCTTACAGGTTTTCTTACTATTTTTGAAGGGAATATTTTCTAGACTTACATTTAAATGGTTGTTGCTGATACATAGAATGCTATTGACTTTTTTTTTTAAGATTTTATTTATTTATTTGACAGATAGAGATCACAAGTAGGCAGAGAGGCAGGCAGAGAGACAGGCGGAAACAGGCCAAGCAGAGAGCCCGATGTGGGGCTCAATCCCAGGACACTGAGATCATTACCTGAGCCGAAGGCAGAGGCTTTAACCCATTGAGCCACCCAGGTGCCCTGCTATTGACTTTTTTACAGTGAACTTATATGCAATAATTTTGATGAAAACATTATTAGCTCTAATTTGCTGTTTACTTTCATGTATTTTCTATATAATTGATCATACTGTGTGCAAATAATGGCAATTTTGTTTTTGTTTATAAGTTCTATATTTCTTTATTTTATGACTGTTTTAGAGATTGATTTTTTTAATGGTCATAGAGATATTTGTATCCATTTTGTAGTTAGTCAATTTTAATCATTTAATTTTTTTCTAGAAAAAGTCTCATTCTTTCTAATTCTATTATATTCAGTTTTTTTTTCCCTCTGGCTTTTGAGATTAGCACATAGTTCTTAGTCTTTATTTTTTAACATTTCACATTTCAGGCTGTACATTTCTCACTAAGTACTTCCTGATTAATAACATCCCATGAGGGACGCCTGGGTGGCTCAGTTGGTTAAGCGGCTGCCTTCGGCTCAGGTCATGATCCCAGTGTCCTGGGATCGAGTCCCACATCGGGCTCCTTGCTCAGCAGGGAGCCTGCTCCTCCCTCTCCTCTGCCTGTCTCTCTGTCTGCCTGTGCTTGCTCTCTCCCTTTCTCTAACTAATAAATTAAAAAAAAAAAAATCGTAAAAAAAAAAAATAACATCCCATGGATTTTTGTAACATAGTGCTTTTGTTTTAGTGCAGTTTTAAACATTTCCTACATTTCAATTAAAATTTAGTTTCTGACGCATGAGATAGACATTTATTTTGCTTTCAATGTGTGATTTCAACTTTCTTCTTAATTTTTTTTATGACAATCTGGTTATAAAATAGGATTCATATACTTTATATTTATATATTTATGTAAATATATTTTATAAATATTTATATACATCTATATAAATATTTTATATACATCTCTATAAATATTTTATATACATACAAATATTTATATGCATCTATATAAATATTTATATATATATTTATATATTCTTGGTCATTTGAAACTTCATTAATGATAATTTAACAAATGTTTCATGTGTGCTTCCAAATAATTAGTATTCTGTGATTACTGGCTGCAAGGCTCTACATGTGTCCATTCTGTCATGCATCTTGTTTGTGCAGTACAGCCTTTTCATATATTTAGTGACTTTTTTTTTTGCCAGCTTAATCTATTTGCTTCTGAGAGGACTATTTTGAAATTCCCCAATCTGAGTACTAATTTTTCCATTTCTTCTTGTGATTCTGTTTTTGCTTTTTTTTTTTTTAAGATTTTATTTATTTGACACAGAGAGAAAGAGAGAGAACACAAGTAGGCAGAGAGGCACACAGAGAGAGAGGAGGAAGCAGGCTCCCCACTGAGCAGAGAGCCTGTTTTTGCTTTATATATGTTAACTGTACACAAGTTTAGGTTTGTAATCCTAACATGAATTCATCCTTATAGTATTAAATAACTACATCACAAATGCTCTATTTGGGGCATAGAGCTGGTTTGATTAGATATGAATATTACTGATCCAATTTCTTGCTTTTATTTTTAGTGTTAATGGTTGTGTTTTCTACTTACTATGCACAAAGGTATATTAGTAAATGTTTAAAATCTGTCCCTCTGGGGGCACCTGGGTGGCTCAGTGGGTTATGCTCTGCCTTCGGCTCAGGTCCTGATCTCAGGGTCCTGGGATCGAGCCCCGCATCGGGCTCTCCACTCGGGGAGAAGCCTGCTTCCACCCTCCCCCCACTCTCTGCCTGCCTCTCTGCCTACTTGTGATCTGTCAAATAAATAAATAAAATCTTTAAAAAAAAATAAAATCTGTCCCTCTGAAGCAAAAACCCAAATTTGTAGTATTTGCTTATTTCCTTGGTGTAAATACTGTCAACATGGCAGAACTGAAGCCACCACCATAAGGTTTGCAGTTGGGGGTGTAAAGAATTGTGCATGACCACTGCTGAGAGCTGGTGAGACTCCGAGCTGGCTCTAGCATACCATTGATAGTGCATTTTCTTTGCTTCCTTTTTTTTTTTTTAATTGTATTGAGTACAGTTGACACACAATGTTGCATTACTTTCAGGTATATCATACAGTGATTGGCTAGTTTGAACATTATGCTATGCTTACTACAAGTGTAGTTACCATCTGTCAAGATACCACACTATTACAGTATCCATAGATACTCCCCATGCTGTGCCTTTCATTCCTGAGTTATTCTTTTCATAGCTGGAAGCTGTCTCTCTCTGTCCTTTCCACCCATTTTACCCATACCCCCACCACTTTCCAAGCAACCATCCGTCTGTTCTCTGCATTTACACGTCTGATTCTGCTTATTGTTTGTTTGTTTATTCATTTACTTGCACATATGAGTGAAGTCATATGGTATTTATCTCACTCAGTCTGATTTATTTTACTTATTTTGCTTCTCTTGTTTCCTTCTTTTAATTGGATTAGCCAGATTTTCTTATTCTCTTCTTTTCCCTCTCCTGGCATGCAAGTTATATATTTTATGTTGTTAACTTAGTGATTACCCTTGAATTTTTTAACACACAGATTGATTTAACAAACTAATCAATATGTCTGTCTTCTTCTTGAATAAACAATCTTCGGTTACTTTAAGTCTGATCCCTTTTCCCTACTTTCATGTCATTTCTGTCTTGTATTTTAGTTCATGCTTTTTAAGCCTTTCCAAATTAGCCAAAACATCATTAATGAAGAACATTACACTGTATTGTCCTGTGCCTGATTGAGTTGTCATTATCACGTATATAGCAGCAATTTTCAAACTATGTTCTGTGGATCCCACTGAGATCATAGAGGTGTCTTGGGGGCTGCTGATGTGGGTATGAAAGAGGTCACATCGGCAGTGTTCCATGTTTCCATCTCGACTCTAAATGTCTGCCTCTTTTTGCCTGTGTGTTTTATTCCTAATTTTTTTTTAATTCAGGTATAACTAACATATATAATAAAAATCACAGATTTTTGTATAGAGTTTTGACAAACGTGTATAATCCACTTAACCACTACCATGTAAAAGATAAAGTCACCATTCAATATCTGAAACACACACACACACACACACACACACACACACACACCATGAACTTACTGCTTTTTTAAGGTGGGGCAGCTCTGCTGGTCAGCCACTTTCTAAGCAGAGCAAGTTTGGGAAGCATGAAGCTCAGTGATCACTGAAGTTTGGAGACAGGAGTGATTTAACATTATTGTACATAAATGGTTATTTGGATAAGCCTGTTGTCGATTGCCTAGCACTTATAATCGTGTTCACTGGAATGAATCTCTTTCCATTGGGCTACCTTTCAGAAGTGAAAGCTTTCTGCTGGTTGTATGGCTTGTATAACCATATTTACTGAAGTGAGTTGTCATTGGTTGATTAAACAAATTTAAAACTGGCTCCAGTGGTTAATTTTTTGATGACTAGAAAGCTGTCACTTCTTTATTAAGCAAGTTAAAAATGAGTTGTGATTCAAATATATTTCAATAATAACATTTTCTTAAAAATGAGTTCTTGTTGCTCTATTACCTAGACAACAGAAGATCAGTGGTTTTTTTTAGAGGGTAGGCAATTTTTTACTCATGTTACCCCCTTTTGGTTCTTTCACAGCCAAGTGGAGTGAAGACCATCATAAATTGCTCACATCTTTACCACTGGTGTTGATTCTCCTTGAAGATGAGATTTGTTTGCAGATCTCTTTTAAGGTGAGGTTTATTTGTGATGGTGTGATTTCTGGTTTGATTATTGGTCAGCATGATCATATGCTGCTTTTGTCCTTGTGCTTTTTGTTGAATCATCTACCAGGGCAGAGACTACATACAGGCACTTAACATTTATGGAAAACATATATCAAATAACTGTAAGAAAAACAAAAATAACTGTGGGACAGAAGCACTATAGAATCAATCCATGGTTTTCCAGCCTTGATTATAAAAGCAGATCCCAGTGACTCTCTAAGTCTACTTTATTTAGATAGCCAAGTAGACTTTCTTTTTCACCTAGATACAGGTTGATTCATTTCATGGGTACTGTTAATTCAGATACAATAAGGTATGCTAACAAGGGCATAGATTTTCTCTGGGTAGCTAAAAGAAAATCCTATGTTATTCAATTATTTGTATAAGGAATTTGAACTTACTTTTGTGTGATGTTACTTATTGCAACATTCAAGTTATGCCCCAAACTTTTTTGCCCATGTTGAGTTACCTAATTCCTCTATGATCTGTTCCACTAGTTGTTATTTCTCCACAAAGCATTTCATACCTTTAGGCTCTCTGTAAGTCCAAAATTCAACAGAAGATACTGAGGAATCATCTACTGGACTAACCTAACTGATAGTCTTCTTAGAGGACAAAATACTTGGTTCTGTGTAAACATTGAAGAGCCTTTATTTTCTCCTTGAACAAAGAACACAGGAGCTGCATGAGAGAACAATTTTTGTGAAGCTGTAAATATATTGTCTTTAGGATTTTGTTAAGATGAACAGTCAATTTGGCATCCTAACTATAACCCCTTCTCATGCTCTCACTGTGTATTATCTACAAGAAATTCATTATTAAATAAGGTCAGTGTAACATACCTTTATATATATATATAGTGTTTCAAATTGGGTGACCAGCAATAGCTTAGAGTAGCGATTAAGGAGTTATGATGGTGATTAACTATAGGAAATCTTAAATATAAATAAGTTTGTATTGTTATAAGGGAAACATAAAGTAAATCACAAGAGTATAAAGTTAAACTTGAAAGAAATACAAATAAAAGGTTAATGAACAAAAGTATGCAAAGGAGAGTGGAATAATGGATGGTTTCAGGTATTTTGGAGAATTTGCTTCTGATGGTCTTGACTATGATCTCTGTACTCTGTATAGTCATTGCTTATTCTAAGGATCTTGGGTCAGCAGTAGACATATGTGGTGTTATCTGAAGATCTCCTGTGATTAGAACTTGTTTGGTATAACTTACCCATTCTCTTAAGATCTTTGTGCTTTTCTAGAGGTTTCACAATAATGAAGACAGCGAATATTTTTAAACAAGGGACAAATCCTTACAGATTCATGAATACCTGTGCTGATAGAATGGTCCTCTTTTACTGGATAGAATAGTTAGAATGTTGTACATAGTGAATGGGATATTCAGTATCTTTTAGCCATGATCTGTGCCATGGCTATTTTAACAAGGGAATGTTCCAACTTTCCAGAAAATAATCATGCTTTTATTTGCAAATACACATCACCCAGAGGGAAGTCATTATATAAAATTCATCTGAAAATGCTTGAATATGGGTGCTTGCATGGTTCAGTGGGTTAAGCATCTACTTTCAGTTCCGGTCATGATCCCAGAGTCCTGGAATGGAGCCCCACCTCCGGCTCTCTGCTCAGTGGGGAGCTTCCTTCTCCCTCTGCCCCTCCTCCCCTGCTCCTATATGCTCCCTTTTTCAAATAAATAAATACAGTCTTTTAAAAATGCTTAAATAGGGGTGGCTGGGTGGCTCAGTAAGTTAAGCCTCTCATGATCTCAGGTCATGATCTCAGGGTCCTGGGATCCAGCCCTGTATCGGGCTCTCTGCTTGGCAGGGAGCCCGCTTCCCCCTCTCTCTCTGCCTGCCTCTCTGCCTGCTTGTGATCTCTGTCTCTCTGTCAAATAAGTAAATAAAATCTTTAATAAATAAATGAATTTTAAAAATGCTTAAATATTTTCTCAGAGCATGGTTCCAGTCTCGTCTTGCCTTTACACTTTTTCCAGGATTATGTGAGCTACAGATAAGGCTATATTTTGTTATCCTTATATATTTTAACATTTTAATATATTTTTACATTTTACATTTAATATATTTTAACATTTTAATATATTTTACAAGTGTTTAATATCATAGTCATTTTGTCTTTACTGTGATGACTCATCTTACGGAGGATTGTGACAACTATTCAGGTTTTATCAGATACTACCAGGTGGCCATCCTGGCTTTCCCAAATCATAGCCATATGGACCTTTCAATATGATGGTTCCCAGTGTTTCTTTTCAATTTAGGACACAAGTTTAGCATAACTATGATGGAATTTTGAACCTGTCCATGGATTTGACTTTATTTTCTATAAGAGGTTTTTATGTAATGACTTCAGGTGGGGTAGAGTGTTTAGCAGGATGATCTGTTAAACATGTCCTCTGTGTCCTTTGTGTGTATGGGGCGCAGTTAGTGATTTGGCATGTCCTAGAGAGGGCAGTCATTGGGGTTAGTCACGTGAATGGATTTGACTTCTGGTAAAGAACTGAACCCTACAAGATGTAATAGACTTACTATTGTATGTTCAACTTGATCTTCTTTTAATTTTCAAAATAAAGCAAGCCACCACTAGCACAACAATAAGAACAAAAACAGCAAATCAGGATTTGGTTAGAAAATGTCCAAATGATCAGTTCTTGTCATGGAACACCTAGAATTTAGATACTAAACATGAGATTTTCCTTCATTGGGCAGGGTAAAAGAATTGCTGGGCTGAGGATGTTACATCAGTGCAGATGGTACCATTAGGTTGAAAGGAGATCAAAGTATGATAGATGAAGATTTCTTTTACAACCTTAAGGCTGTAATTTCTCTAAGATTAAAATGTGTTAGAGTTTAAGAAACTCATAATTTAGCTCAGAAAGTATGCAGAGAATGAATATAAATGCATGTGATTTGGGAAGGATTTTATATATATATATATATATATATATATATACATCTTTCATTGGAAATGACAATCTGGTATGCTTAAAAGAAATTGTAAAAGGTCCCCATAGTCTTTTGTTTGGCAAAAATCTCTAGAACATAAAGTAAACAACAATGAGATTCTACTTATAATGAGCTCACAAACCTCGCAGATATATATGAGTATATAAACATATACAGTGTTTGATAACTGAGAAAATTTTTTTCATTTTGCTATTTGATTATTCAGGAAAGAAGCATATTTTCTACTGTTAACTCACTTCTCATGAAATTGTAAAGAATTGTTCAGATTATGGAGATGTAGCATGCTGCTATAGCATTTAACCCACATATTTGCATAAATACTTGCTCTCCTTGGAAATACTAATAGATGTACAGATCTTTCTAATGAAACCACTGTGAATCTCTGTTTTCTAGCTTTAGTAAGTTTTATATTTTAAATCATTAGTCTTAAGCTAATAAAATTATATATATGTATGATAGCAGTGTACATTTTAATTTTGGCAGAGCTTAAATTTTTTTGATATGCCATATTATTTACCCCCCCACCCCTAAACAAGAATAAAGTAAGTGACAACCACAAATGCATAAATTCTAAATTGTTAAAGCAGTTTGGGAAAACAATGTCCTTTTTTCTTTATAGAAAAATGAGAAAAATCATAATTTGCAATACAGGGATTCTTCTACTTTGTAAAGCATACATTTTTATGAATAGTATTTGAATAATTCTAATTCTTTCACTGTAAATATAATGCTTCAAAAATCAATAGCAATGATGACTTAATGTCAAAATGTGTTAGTGAAACAATGTCATCGTATCATAAAAGAAAAATTTGGGGGTGCCTGTGTGGCTCAGTTGGTTAAGTGACTGCCTTCAGGTCAGGTCATGATCCCAGGGTCCTGGGATAGAACCCACATCTGGCTTCCTGTTCGGTGGGGAGTCTGCTTCTTCCTCTCACTCTGCCTCTCCCCCTACTCCTACTCTGTCTCTCGTTTTCTCTCTCTCAAATAAATAAATAAAATCCTTTTTTTTTTTTTAAAGAAAATTTTTAACATTTTCAGTCATCTAGCTCAAGATTTTAGAATCTTTTACCCTGGACTTCTTAGTGTCATGGTGAAAATATGAAGATCTAAAAGCCTGACTGTGCTGCTATAGGGTGGGTAGGATGGCAGTCCTCAACAGGGGAGCACAATTTGGAAAGCATTGGTCCAAAACATTCAAGCCTTGACTAAAAGGAAAATGCTGCACGGATAAAGTAGTGTTAGCAAAAGTTGCAGTGCCTGGAAATTATTGCTGAGGCATCTATAATTCATTAGAAAAAAATTTTTAAATTTCAGTAGCTTATGCGTATGAGGCAATTGTGATAGAAGAAGGAGACAAATTTAAAAGGAATGAGTTTTTTTGGGTGCAGATAGAGTTAATTCATCATAAGCCAGTATCAAATTTGCACAGTAAAATTCATAGACTGAGATCTTCATACCATAAATCCCAAATCCTGAGTTACGTTAGAGTTCCAGACTCCTCTCCCCACCAAATAAAATTCAACAAGTGATTTAGTATCAGTGACTAGTTCCTTTACTTGAAATTGCTTCTCAGATTATTTGGCATGTTGCCAATTGCTTGGCATAGCACAATTAGGTAAATTTGGATGTCACTTCAGATATGAAGGTGAAAAAAATGGCATATAGGGCATTGATGGCATGTGAGAGGACAGGACGGGGGCAGGAGATGGCAGTGCAGGGGAACATCAGAGTGAAAGAGTCCAGACAGAAAAGAGAGGTCAGCTCAGCAAAGCACTATGGACAGACCACAGTGAGATTCAAACCTTGGATTCAAGAAATGCACTTTGGCCTATTTCCTACTTGGTTCCTAATAGGTAAAACAAAGTGGAGATAGTAATTGTAGCAGTCTTGTAGGGTTCTATTGTGAATACAGAATACAGACAGTGTGAGGCATCACCTCTCTTATGGCTCCTAACCACAAGGAAAGCAGAAAGACTGAAACAGGACTCAGGAGCTTTGGAGATAAATTTCACTCACTTTGCAATTTTGTGTAGGCCTGACTCAGTCCCAAAGAAATATCAGAGAACTCTGTTTTCTAATATCAAATGCAGTGGGGAAGAAGGCTGAAGAATGTGGAACTGATCTGGCAAAGTTGATGGATGATTCCCCAACTTGAAGATAATTAGGAAAAGAAAAGACAAGATCAAGAGTCTTTTCAAAGGAACCAGAAAAAAATTAAGTGCTTTGGTGGAACTAAAGCACTGCCACTGAGATATTTGTACATTTCTTTTCTGGAGAACTAATGGTCAGATCTTTAGATCAGGAGCTCATGATGTGAGAAACCCAATGAACAGTTGTTTAGGGCATCAGTCTTCTGAGAAAATTAGATACAGGCTTTCTGGGTCATTTCTGTGGTAAGTAGTGTTTCCAAGTGTCTTCAGTACAGAACTCAATGCCTGCTTCCTATGACTGCCCTTCAATAAAATCTCTATCTTAGTACCTCATCATAGATACAATATGTATTTCTCAGAAAACAATTGAATGTTATTTATGAACTCTCATGATCCTACATTGGGATCAAAGAAATATTTGATAAGTCTGAGATAAGAACTATGATGGCACACGGCAATGCCAAGTTCTTCATGGCTTTGCTACTAAGAGTGCCTTAATCTGTTCAGTTTAAAAGTAGTCTTACTTAGAAAGTGATTTAAATCAATCCTCATTTATTCTCTGTTCTACTGAAAAGTCCCCAAAGACACAAAAAGTAAGCCTGTTATCTGAAAAATTGACTGTTCAGCTATAACTCTATTTTAATAAAAACTGTATAATGTTGAGCTAAAAAAAAAAATACTCAAGCTCATTTCCCCTGGGAGACATGAGGTTGAGCTTAGGAGCAAAGGATTGCAGGAAACATTTAGACTGATTTTCCCAGCTAGTAGGGTTTACTGGAAAGCTGTACAGTGGGGAGTTAGAAAATTGTTTAGCATCCATTCCTTAGTATGGCTATATTGCTATCTTCTATCTCATACACAAAAATTCTCTGGTAAAATGACAACAGCTGAGTTCCATTGCAGATTAGGAATATTTAATGTTATCACCAAATGCTATTAATAGTAGCTTTTATTTTAAGAACAAAACTTTTAAAAATTTCCTACATTTAGTGTTATGTTTGGAAGATGACTAAGGGTCTACAACCTGTTTGCTACTTTTTCTTTGGGAAATGCTCAACTTTAATGATATTTGCATTTGGGGACTCTATGAAGGTGCTGGGGTAAAATGCTCACAAATGTCAGAATTCTTTTCTTTTTATCTTAGCATATGCACAGCTGAAGCAAGCACAAATTTCCTTGTTTTGAAAACATCAGATACAATGTAGACATAATGCTTTTGCTTTTTGAGAATGCAGATATATATATCTTGAAGGCACACAACAAAAATCACAAACATAAAAATCAGTATGACCAGTTAAATCATACTGTGGTAAGACAATTGAAAATTATATTACTGTTTAGGAAAACTATTCTGCTTGACAAGAGAACTAGAAAAAACCTCTATGGGTGGATAGGAGAATAGGGACTCCCAGAGACATTCATTTAGAGAGTTGACCTAAAAAGGAAAAAAAATTCTTTAGGGATTGTGGCAGGAATGAGTCTACCCCATACTTGTTCTGTTCAAAAACACAAAACTTGGATCCATTGCATATTTGTTTAAGAACTAGTCACTCTTCATAGAGTTAAGTGCTTATAAAGAAAGGTAGTTCCTCTTGAGCAAGGATTTTGTCTTGCATGTTCTTGTAACCCCCGTTATACTTAGGTCTATACTTGTTATATGTGTACTCATGCACTCTCTGATTTAAGTCTTTATGACACCATTTCACCATTACTCTTCTTAAGTCAAATAGAAGTAGTCTTGAATCTTCTTTTCCTTAAAGACAGTTTTCCTTTAAATAAATCAACTTATTTGTATTATTATGCACAGCAGAAAATTGATTATTCTTATTGAAACATTGCTTGTGCCACGAAAATTAAATGAGTTCCCTTAAGGAATCCTAGAAATAGGCATTGATTGACAAATGACAATAAAGAAAAAAACCTCTAGATCAATAAAAGAAATCAAAATGTAAGGCTCACAGATGTCATACTGATTAGAATATATATTATATGAAAAATGAACTCCAGAGGCTCCTTCAGTAGCACATTACAAGTAGGTGCCTTAACAAAAGGAATGACCTGGTGGTTTCCAAAGGGATTTCAAAGAAATGAAAATTTTCAGATATAGTTATTTTGTTCAAAAAGAAGGGAGAATAAATTCCTTTTCTGCTCCCTGGTGTCATTGTAGGTAATTAGAAGAAGAAAGAATGAATATATTCATCTAAGCTTGTACATAAATACCTTGCTCTCTCTCCCTTCTTCCTTAATTAAGGTGGTGTTCTGGGATTAGGGAAGGTATTGGCCCTTTAGAAATAAGGTGGAAGGTATTCAGAGCTTCATTATTATTTAAGTACTCAAAGTTTCTCAGAAACAGTGATATGAGCCATTTTCTTAGTCTACCTATAGGGATTGTTTGCCATTTAGTGGTCAGAGTGCCTTAGTAAATATCCCCCAATGACCTACACTGTATTGTGACATGAGTGAGAAACAAGTTTTATTATAGTAATTATTTGTGGTTGTTCATTATAGATATTAACCTTTTCACATTAATACCTGTGCCTACTATGTGTGAGTCACTGATCTAGAACCTAGGGATAGATCAGAGAAAAAAAAAATATGTCCCTCCTTTTATAAAACTAGCAGTCCAAAATAAAGGGGAAGATAGTGGACAAACAAATATAAAACACGCACCAGATGCAGTTAAGTTCTAGCAATAATAATAAAGCACAGTTAGAGAGTGATGTCAAGAAGCAATTTTATGTTTGAGCAGAGAACTGAAAGAAGTAAAGAACCATGCATATATGTGGAAGGCAAGAGGGAAGATTCCAGGGAGACTATTAATGACAGATATGCTGGTTTGGGAGTGAGCCTGATGTGTTTGAGGAGGGGGAAAAGAGGTCATGTTACTGAGGGATCTTGTTGGAGAGGGAGATTGACTAGAAATAAAGCCAAAGAAATAGTGATGGGGCCAGGTCCCTTAGAGCCTTGTAGCCCATTAGAAGGACTTTATATTTTACTTTAGTTGAAACTTGAGACCATCAGAAGGTCTTCAGGAAAACAATGACATGTTCTGCCTTAGGCTTTAGGGATATCACTCTAGCTGCTTTGTGGAAAATAGAACAAAAGCAAACAGTAGTAGAATTGAAAGGTTCCACTAAAAGACACATTCCCCTATACCAGATTTACTCTCTACCCTTTTCTACCTTGTTCTATGCCTGTGTGGCCTCTATGGATCACATCAAAAGGCTCTATTGACAAATGGCAGAAAAGTGAGTAAATTCAGGATATTTATTCCTCAGTCTTCCTTCCCAAGAGTGATTGCCTCCAGATGGCTGAATTCCTAAGTCAAGATTGAAATCCTGTCAAGCAACCCTCTCAGTCCTATAACAGCCTTCTTCCCTTCCCTCTTCAGGCTGAGGAGTGGGATTGAGCCCCTTGGTTACCATCTCCTGAGTAGCACTCTATCCCTTGTGTTTCCCTGCATTTTTCCAACTTCTTGGTCAATGGCTTGGACTAGGGTTATAGGATTGACCTAGTGAGAAGTCATATTTCAGACATGTTTTGAAAGTAAAATATCTGATGATTTGGATATGTATGTGTGAAAAAGAGGCAATGAAAAGTTAGAAAATAGGACAAAAGGAAGTGTGTCTATTAGAAAATCATTATTGTTGGGTCCATAATCAAAGGAGTGAGACTGATACAAAGCAAAAGTCAAGGAAAGCTTTATTTCACGCCAAGCATCAAGAATCAAACTAATCAGCCAGGGCCATCTCTTACAAAGAGAGGTGACCCTCTCTGCTTTACAGACTGGCTTTTAAGGGCAAAGGCCATGTGGTTGGGCCTGGCCACGCACAGGTGGCCAATGACACAGAGAAAACTGCACAGTCAGACTAGGTCATACATAAGTGACCAACTGAATTACAATTTACCCTATGATAGACATTTGAACTAGCCTATCACCTTGGTCAGAACTGGCACACAAAAGGTGCCCAAAGGGCGGAGCCCATACTCCTTGGTAGCTAGGGAGACAGTATGCGTCCCCACTGATTGGATACCTCCACCTGGCCTGACCCACCCTTGTATTTAGGCTTTGTTACCTGGGACTGGTTTCTGGACTTGTTTTTAAGTAAGTCCACTGTGGGGGGGTGCAGGGTCTGTTTAAGTTTTACTGCATAAACAATAAAATGGCTATTCAACCGAAATGGAGCCGTTTTGGCTAAATAGGCCCTTACATTCCCCCCTTTTCTTTGGGATTAGCAAATCCTTGACCTTTCAGCCAGTTCTATGTCCTCTTTTGCCAGACTGTTTTTAATGACTCTAGTGATTTACCCAGAAACAGCTTTTTCTCCTAGGGCTATGCAGAGCCCCCCTTTTTCTAGAAATAGTATGCCAAATCCTAATTATCTATATGTCCCACCTATACTTTAACAATAGGAGCAACAATGAACTCATAGTTTTTTTGAGTCTTAGCTTTAGTCCACGATCAGCAGGGTCCACCGGCAGCAGCATCCATCTCCGGGGGGGCATCCTCATCCTCGGCTCATTTGACGTTACCTGTGCGAATCCAGGCCCTGACGCCCTCAACTTCTACCGCCGTGGGGGTGGTCAGGATGACAGCAAATGGTCCCTTCCAGTGAGGCTCCAAGTTTTCCACTTGGTGGTGGCATTCCAAACCAAGTCCCTGGGTTGGTAAGGATGTGGTTCCACCTCCGTCTCTGTCTCAGTGTGGGCAGTTTGGATTCCTGCGTGGGCTAGACAGACTGCAGCACCTGCACTGACTGGAGTACAGATTGGTCAGTCATTTCTGCTAGGGCAACCTCTTGTAGCCGAGGGCAGAGCGGGGTGGGGGGGTGGGGTCTCCCGAACATTATTTCAAATGGGGTCACCTTGTTTAAGTAGGGTGTACACCGCACCCTGAGAAGGGCGAAAGGAAGGAGATCCACCCATCCACCACTAGTCTCCAGAATTAGCCTTGTCAAGGTCTCTTTAAGAGTCCAGTTCTACTTGCCCCGAGCTCTGGGGCCGGTAGGCACAATGTAATTTCCAATTAGTGCCCGCAACCTTGGCCAATGCCTGTGAGATTGAATTCACAAATGCAGGGCCATTGTCTGACCAATCACGAGAGGTAATCCAAACCTCTAGTAGCTTTTTGGCTACCACTCCTGCCATCTCATGTATTTCAGGAAAAGCCTCTACCCAGCCTACCATCCATATAGATGTTGGCGGTCTTACCCTTAACCATCTGCAGTGCCTTGGGGAGTGCAATCAGCTCTGCTTTGCGCCAAGATTCCGTATGGCAGGGCCGCCATCCAGAGTCCCTGCTCAGCTCAGGAGAAACCACTGCAGCCCCCACGTACCACTTTCCACCGACAATGTAGTTACTCCCGTCTGTGAACAGGGTCATCTTCGCATCCGGGAGTGGAGTATCTCTAAGATCCAGCCTTATTCCTGCGACCTGGGTTAGGGCCTCCCTGAAGTCATGTGGGTTGTCAGCCAGCTCCTCTGGTAGCAACGTGGCTGGGTTTAGCACCTCCAGGGGCCGGAAAGTCACTTTCGGTTCATTGAAAAGGGGGGCCTGATACCCCGTCACTCGGGCGTTTGTCATCCACCAGTCTGGTGGAGTCCGGAGAAGGCCCTCGATAGCGTGAGTGGTGGTCAAGATGAGATTTTGACCCCAAATCAATTTACTTGCAACCTTGACCAGGAGGGCCCTGGCAGTAATGTGGAGGCAAAGAGGGGGGGACCCAGCCGCTACTGGATCTAGCTTTTTGCTAAGATAGGCTACTGGCCTTAGCCAAGGCCCCAGAGCCTGAGTCAAATCTCCCTTAGCTACCCCTTCCTTTGCTTCCTAGGGGAGGAAGTACTGCTGGATGCGAACAGCCGTGGCCATCGCTTTTAAATGTACCACCAGTGGAGGCTGTCCCTTGGCCAAGCCAGGGGCTTCCCTTCTGCCTAGACCTCGGGAAGCTTGACCTGTAGGGCTTGGAGAAGGCTCCCCCACTTTGTCTCCTCTGGTTCTGAGACTGGCTCGTAAAGGAGGTATTCATCTACTGCTGCCACAAACACCTGCACAGTGGGGCTCCGAACCATGGCCTCTTCAGTCTTTGGTGGCCAGCACTGCTGTCCTCTCTTTGGGGCACTCCTTGGCCCAATGTTCTTTTCCCTGATGAGGCTGCTGGGAACACTGTAAGCAAGGTATCAGGCCTACAGTTCCAAAGGGCTTTACAGCTCCAGGTATTATAAAGTCAACCTTAGTTCCTTTAAGCTGTCTGGTCATATCTGAGTCTTTTCAAATACGACATTCCAGTCAAAACCTTCGCAAAATAACCAGTGTTTCCAATTGTGTCCTGTTACAAGGAGAACGGATTCTTATTGAACTTATGCAAATGACTGATTGCCATGGAAGAAAGAATACTTGCTGAGAACTTTTGGTTTCAGAGGGTTCAGATAGAAAGAGTTAAATGCCTCGATTTGTTTACAAATGAGTACTTTTACATCTCTGTAAGTTACAGATAACTTAAGAAAAAGTTTCCCTAGTCTGGAAGAGCAAACATTACAGAACCAGTAATGTTTAAAATAAGACAAAACATTAAGAGACACAATATTACAATCTTTCAGTTCATCTAGTCCCATGTTGCTAATTCTGGTTTAGTCAGAATGCAGCTTTTACTTCTGGAAATTCTTACCCATTTCAGTTCTAGAATTTCAACATATCAAAGACCTGTATTTACTGAAAGTCTCCCATATGAATTTCCTTTAAGACAGAATTCATTTTACAAGAGAATTAAAATAATTACAAGTGACAAAAACTCAGAATAGGTATGGTTAAATATCAAGTGATGACCCTTATCAAAACATTAAAACTTTAGGAAATGTATAGAACCTCTAGAGTAGTTACAGCATTTACCCAAATGTAACCCAGGGTTTATCATTGGTTTAGCAGTATTCCCTGAGTAACTTAGCATATCAAGGAAAAGCCTTATGAGTCAAAGAGATCTCATTTACAACTCTGAGCAGGCAAAGAGAAAACCATTTACATTTTCTTAGAAACACCTCAATCTCTAGTGAAGACTAAATATTAACCAATTGTATACTGTTACAACAGAATTCTTAGAAGGCAAATTTATGAATCAGTTAAGCACAAAACAGGTTTCCCAACAGATTTCAAAAGCACAAATCTAGTTATAGCAACCAGCGCTCTAGCACTTTATCCCATTTGGTTTAAAGTTTCAGGTTACCAAAGACTTTGAAAGCTACTTTAACAATTACCCATTAAAACTTTGAGACAGACAATTAACCATCAGTTTTAGTCATCTTTTTGCTAACAGATTTCAGCAAATAACACGAGCTTGTTTGACCCTCAGTAAACTTTGATTGAAGTTTCACATTTACTGCTGTTAACTCAAAAGACATATTCATCTTAATTAAACCAACAAGCTTAACTTAGTTCAAATACTGATTTATGTTCCACCTGGGCCCACTCCACTTCAAATATTTACCTGAGACTCGGGTGGGAAGATCTGGAGTGGGGGGTGTTAGGTCCAGGGGTGCTCTTGGTGCAGGAAGCACCAAGGAGGTCTAGAGGCTAGTTATGCAAGCCACACCCAAGTTGTTGCAGAAACAGAATGAGGAGACAGAAGAACAAAGTGCCGCCAGAAGACAGAGAAAGGATTCCCAGTTTTAGAGCTCATCAGCTCCCAGAGAAGAGCAGAAGCCCTGCTTTCCTGCCAGGGGGGGGGGGGGGGGGTGGGACTAGGCAGTCCACGTCGGGCCAGAGAGGTCAAGGAACTTCCCCAAAATGAAGGGAGTTTTGGCAGCTGCTTGGGAATATTCCTTAAAGTCTCTGTCTCGAGTTAGACTAACCGCAGTTGGCTCCAGTTATAGCCATTAACACAAGGAATGAGTGAGGGAGAAGCCCCACATCTATTAGGAGGAACGGAGAGATGAAAGTCAGAGTCCCCTTACTCTCTGCTTACCCCACTCTTTCAAACACAACAAACAACACAACAGACAACAACAACACAAGACAAAGACAACAAAAAGACAACCACATACCCAGCGGTAGTCCTCACCCAGACCCTGCCGCTGGTGGGGATTTTCTCAGTCCCCTATAAATATTCACTGCTGGGGATTTTCTCAGTCCCCTACAAACGAGCCACACAACAGACAACAAAAAAGACAACCACAGACCCAGCAGCCAGTGGAGATTTTCTCAGTCTCCTGCAACCACCAGCTGGTGGGGAATTTCTTGGTCCCCTGACCACCTAGAGGGACCCGAACCCCCTAGGCGATCTACCAGAAGAGGGATGGGCTGTCCCCGCATCCACTCCAGCCCTGGAGAGCATGGCTGCATCCAGCTTCTCCCCGGTGGGCCATACAGACCACAACCAAACAGACCAGGTCCCACAGAATAAAATCTGGAGATTTTACTTCTGGAGGCTTTTCCCAGAAATTCTGATGCTGGCTCAGTTCTCGTCATTTAATCCCAGATGAGCCCCCAATGTTGGGTCCATAATCAAAGGAGCAAGACTGATACAAAGTGAAGGTCAAGCAAAGCTTTATTTCACGCCAAGCATCAAGAATCAAACTAACCGGCCAGGGCCGTCCCTTACAAAGAGAGGCAACCCCTTTCTGCCTTACAGACTGGCTTTTAAGGGCAAAGGCCATGTGGTTGGGCCTGGCCACGCACAGGTGGCCAATGACACAGAGAAAACTGCACAGTCAGACTAGGTCATACATAAGTGACCAATAGAATTACAATTTACCCTATAATAGACATTTGAACTAGCCTATCACCTTGGTCAGAACTGGCACACAAAAGGTGGCCGAAGGGCGGGGCCCATACTCCTTGGTAGCTACAGAGACAGTGTGCACGCCCCACTGATTGGATACCTCCACCTGGCCTAACCCACCCTTGTATTTGGGCTTTGTTACCTGGGACTGGTTTCTGGGACTTGTTTTTAAGTAAGTCCACTTGGCAGGGGGCAGGGGGGGGGGTCCATTAAGTTTTACTGCATAAACAACAAAATGGCTATTCAACTGAAATGGAGCCGTTTTGGCTAAATAGGCTCTTACAATAATTGTAAGAAAACCATGGTGGTTTTTAGCATTCAGTGAAATGTAGTTGGGGAGAAAGAACTTACTCTGTCCTGTGGTCCTTCTAGCTGGACCTAATTAGAGTCAAATTGACATGAGAGAGATTAAGAAGAGAAAATAAAATTTAAGAAAATAAAATTTATTTAAATAATAAAATTTAATGGCATACATAGGAAGAATCCACACAGACATGAAATTCCAAAGAAAATGGGGCAACATGAAACTCATGTGAGCTAAGGAGAGGGAGAGGTTCTGAAGACACAAAAGGGAGGAAGCCATTAGCAGGAAGGTGAAAAGATGTTTTACAAAAACAAAGTTAGCCCTATTATGCAGATAAGTTTCTTAGGTAAAACAGAATCTGTTAATGGCTCTCCTTAACAATGTAAATTTAGGCTGTTGAAGATCAGGAAGAGAGCTTTTCCTGCATCTCTTGGGTTTTGGTTACTTTTTTTTTATTATGTTCAGTTAGCCAGCATATAGTACATCATCTTTTGTTATAGTGTTCAATGATTCATTAGTTGCTTATAACACCCAGTGCTCACCCGATATAATGTTCATGCCAGAGTGGCCCATCTTGGGGCTGCCTGCCCTTGCTCCCTACATTGTTTGCCTGAAAACAAGCCCAGACAGATTCATTGATTTCATTTGCCTTTTCATGCCATGTAATTAACTGTTAGCTGGCCAGTCGTACTCTTCTAGTCTAGTGTTTTATTTAATGTGAAACTCAGGATATTAACACAATAACATTTTAAAATAACTACTTATTACATACATCTTATATCTGTATACATTTTATTATATATTATATATGTACATACATGCATGCATATTTTACTTTTATTTTCTTATAAAGTAAAAACTCAATTTATTCATCTGTTTATGACACTACACAAGAGGCAAAGTGTTTCACATCATAGAATGCATCTCCAACTCCTTGGGATATTCCTTTCTTTGTCTCAAAGGAAAGACTAGATGTGAGAAGCAGGCAATGCTTAGGCAACTGAAATAAAGATGGGGATAGGGCAGTGCAAACATCATCCTCACAGGGATGGGCACAAGGGGCCTGTTAGTCACAGGCTATTTTCGAGAACTGTTAGCTGGAAACAAAGGAGAACCTCTCCTGGATGCTCATGCTATTGTGGGCCTCAGTCATCCCCACCAGACAGGTATAAGCAGCACTTTCTTGTAGTCGCCCTTGGTGTCTTGCTGGGCATGGTAGTTAGGGACTTGTCATACTGCTCTTGATTTGACACCTAATTTTTAACACGTCCACTTCACCGCAAGAGACCATGATTCTAATCAAGACTTTATTGCAAGTCTCCTTGCCGTTCGTGGAATTGTCAGCAAAATACAGGGGCTTGTTCTGAATGCAGTGGACTGGTTCAGGAAAGCATCTTCCAGGTCTCCTTTGACCTCCTTCTTGAGGATTTCCAGCATGTCATAAGGGCTGTAGCTGTTACACCTGCCAAATACTTTCTGGAGGTGACAGTCTGCTCGGTCATAATGCTGATCCACTTGGGTACATCAGCTCTTTTCCTCTTCACCCCAGCATCATAGAGATCCTAGGCATCTTGGTCAATCAGTTCATAATCAATGACAGAGCCATCCTCTGCTCTTTTATGCTTCACGAGTACAACCATCATCTAGCAGAAGTCATCAGATATGTCAGAAATGATGTCTTTCTCCAGATTAGTCCTGTATATTTCCTTGTAGACTTTGTTAATTTCCTGAAGCTCTTGCTTGGTCTTTGAGCATATGGTTTCAGTGAGGGAGTCCTCATCAGTCCCCAGCCTCATGGAGGCTTTGCATTGAAAAGCATTGTACTGAGCAGATGTTTTCAATAAGCCCCAACTCACAGTCTCCAGGTGGCCAGACAAGGCCGACTTCAGTACTGATACAAGCTCCTTGTTGGTCCTTCTCTGGTAAGTGAAGACAATATCCTGCCTCAGTTCATTTCTCTGGCTGGTCAGATATTGACAACAATGAACTCCTCCACATCTTTGCTCTTGATGGCCGTTTCAGTGTCAGAGCATCACACTCAGCGTCCAAATTAGTGCATGCTTTTGTAAGGGCCTGTTTAGCCAAAACGGCTCCATTTGGTTGAATAACCATTTTGTTGTTTATGCAGTAAAACTTAACGGACCTTGCCCCCACCCCACAGTGGACTTACTTAAAAACAAGTCCAGAAACCAGTCCCAGGTAACAAAGCCCAGATACCAGGGTGGGTCAGGCCAGGTGGAGGTATCCAGTCAGTGGGGGGCGCACATACTGTCTCCCTAGCTACCAAGGAGTATGGGCCCCGCCCTTCGGCCACCTTTTGTGTGCCAGTTCTGACCAAGGTGATAGGCTAGTTCAAATGTCTATTATAGGGTAAATTATAATTCAGTTGGTCACTTATGTATAACCTAGTCTGACTGTGCAGTTTTCTCTGTGTCATTGGCCACCTGTGCATGGCCAGGCCCAACCACATGGCCTTTGCCCTTAAAAGCCAGTCTGTAAGGCAGAGAGGGGTCACCTCTCTTTGTAAGAGACGGCCCTGGCCGGTCAGTTTGATTTTTGATGCTTGGCGCCAAATAAAGCTTTACTTGACTTTTGCTTTCAAGGAGCGATCAGTCTCGCTCCTTTGATTATGGACCCAACATTGGGGGCTCATCTGGGATTAAATGACGAGAACTGAGCCAGCATCAGAATTTCTGGGAAAAGCCTCCAGAGGTAACTTCTCCAGATTTTATTTTGTGGGTTCTCGTCTGTCTGGTTGTGGAGCTCCAGGGTATGGCCCACCAGGGAGAAGCTGGATGCAGCCATGCTCTCCAGGGCTGGAGTGGATGTGGGCACACCCCATCCCTCTTCTGGTAGATCGCCTAGGGGGTTTGATTCCCCCTAGGTGGTCA
>RCUC01137402.1:0-15669 GCA_003697995.1 Taxidea taxus jeffersonii | reverse complement strand
ATTGTAATAATAAGTCACTGCACAATCATTTCTAGTCACAGTGGTCCCAAGTTTTGTTTAGATAATGGCAGAAAATGTGCAGAAGGATAGAGCATGAGGACAGCCAAGGCAAGCCTGTGAGCAAAATTTAGAGAGCCAGAGGTGGAAATGTGGTACAGTTGCAAAATGCCAAGAACCAGAGATCAGGATGGAGCTGGGTCCAAAAGCTGGCAAATACTGAATAGTGTGAACACATACAAACCAAGCAGAGACGTTAAGATGGCAAAAACCAGATGAATATTGCCTCATTTCACAAACACGTTATATAACCTATGGTAGACGTTCGAGATAAGGAGATGACCAATTTTCTTGTCCTTGAGAATGTATGTGTGGATTTCTTTCCACTTGGAAATGGCATGGTCACCAAAGTGTTTCTAGAAGTGGCATGTTTTTTTTTATTTGTACGCTCCATGCTATAATATTCCTTGCTTTAGGCTTTTGTTTTGTTTTTCTTATGCAGGTTGTTTTTCAAGGTCAAATAATTTCAACTTCTGAACAGGATGGAGTTGTAGCTATTGACGATATATCTTTCAGTTCGGGCTGCTTGCCTGCAAATGGTAAGAACTTTTTCTCATTTTGGTCCTTATTATGTATATAAATTCAGGATATTTTAAACATTGTGTAATGACTTTCATTCTTTGAATGAAATGAAAGCATTGTGTAATGCTCTTTATTTCTTTCTTTTTGGCCTGATGTTTTTTTTTTCTTTAAGATTTTATTTATTTATTTGACAGACAGAGATCACAAGTAAGCAGAGAGGCAGGCAGAGAGAGAGAGAGAGAGAGAGAGAGAATGAAGCAGGCTCCCTGCTGAGCAGAAAGCCTGATGGGGGACCCTGAGATCATGACCTGAGCCAAAGTCAGCGGCTTCACCCGCTGAGCCACCCAGGCACCCTGGCCTGATGTTTTAAAGTGGGCTATTTTCCATTGTATAACAATGTCTGGGTTTATACCAGAAGTTAAAATAAGTTGTTTTTTCACTGAGTCTGATGCTGTTAAGAGTTGAAGGGATAATTTGGTCTCAGATTTGAAACCTTGTAGCAGTGTTTACACTGGCTAGTTAAATCTCACTAAGAGAACTCCTTGCCCCTTAGGAGATAAGTGAAAACTGGCTTTCCCAGGCTTGAAATTGTCTTCTTGGTGAATTGATTTGACTCTTCCACTGAAAGACACAACTGGAGGGAGAGAGATATTAGTTATAATCTATTGTCTATTTAGACTGAAACAGGTAGGTCAATAATCCACATATATCAGATCTAAAAAATTATTCATATTGGTCCTCTGATTATATTAACTGAATTCTCTTTACCATGCATATTGTTCTCAATAGAAAAGTTTAATGTTAAAATTATGAATTTGTCAGGATAAATTAATTTAGTCTAATGATCATGCAAGAATCATATATATGATTATAGATAGCTGATAGATTTTTTCCTTTTTAAATGTTATTATACTATAGTATGATATAGCATAATATAGCTACTTTGTAGAGAGGATTTTAAATTCTAATTTGGTAAAAAGATGTGGTAGTTGTTGTAGATTATATTTCAAGAACAGAAGAGATGAGTTGATCAACCTAAAGGAGACCAAGGAATCTTGATAAAGGATGCCTATATTATGCTTTGATTTTAAACAGCACTTCTGCTGGTAGAAGAGCTTTATAGGAATGCGTCTCTTGCCACTTAGACAAGATGGTAGGGTTTTATAGGAGCTGCTGACAACTTCCTCCACACTGGAGCACAAAAAGTTTTCTCTCATCTTTATATTATCAGTTGTCAGTACATTTAGCTAAGAAATCACTATATAGTAAATTGAAATATAGATAAATTGAAATGGAGACCTTTAAGGGAGAAGACTATTAGGTCCACCCATTCCTAGAAGTAAATAGTTGAAGTATAAACCTCAATTCCTTTTCACCAACAGAAGGTAACATTTCTAGGATTTATCGGAAGGGAAGCAATAGATAGGAGAGAATATACTGTTGACCACAGGCAGAGAAGACCCAACTACTGACTGCTCTGCCTTTCAGTCTCCCCTCATGCTGTCTCTTCTGTTACCCTGCATGGTATTCCTGGGTCTAGAGCGTGGCTTGTAATGGGGCAGCTTGGTTTGCTTGGTGGCTTGTAATGAGGCATCTGGTCCCTAACTGTGAGCACTTCAGCAGTATCTTTATATATATCACTTTTTTTTAATAGTTTCTACAGAAACTTAGATCTGCCAAACAAAATGATCCCCAGCTAGTCATGTGTATTGCTCAGTCTAGCTAATCATCCCCCAAAGAAAACAAGCAATGAAATCAGCTATTGGCCAGACTTTCCTAACTGTAAGGAAAATTAGGACCTGGCCTCTGCCACTAAAACTTTGCATTATGATAAACAGAAATATGCTGGGGTTGTGCTTGGGACTTTACATCGCCTATATTAGGACTCTGCTGTCATTTCACAGATGACCTTTCTGTTCATCTTTGGATCTGGGAACCAAAGCCATTTCCTTATTTCCTCATGATCCATCTACTGGAACAAAGGCCAGTGTAGATGGACCATATAAATATTCAGAAGACAGATGCCAGATTTTTAGTAAGCACTTAAATGAGCTCTATAAGATCACTATAGAAGTGAAAAAGCAATAGTCACAGGGGTGAGAGCACAAAAAGTTGGACATTCAATGAAAGGTCATGGTCAGATAGAAAAAAAATATTGGTGTCTATAACTTCTAAGGCAATAGTACCAGATAATGTTACAGCCGTATTGTTTTTGAGGTGGTGTGGAAATAAAGTTTACTGAAGATAAGTCTTGAATTTTATTTTATTTTATTATTATTATTATTTTTTATTTATTAGAGAGAGAGAGCGAGCACAGGCAGACAGAGTGACAGGCAGAGGCAGAGGGAGAAGCAGGCTCCCTGCTGAGCAAGGAGCCCGATGTGGGACTCGATCCCAGGACGTTGGGATCTTGACCTGAGCCGAAGGCAGCTGCTTAACCAACTGAGCCACCCAGGCATCCCAAGGCTTGAATTTTAAAGCAAAGTTATAGGCCTTTCACATGGATATTAAATTTATACAACATTACAAGGTTTGGGGCTAGAGAAGATTTTGAAATCCCAAACTGAAGTCGTCCATGAATATGGATGCATGGATGACCCAGGGCAATAAGTTGGATGTCATGAGCCAAGATGTTTCTACACATGGAATAATAAATGAATCAACATCGGGGATTTAGAAGAATGGCAACTTTCATTTTAGGCCTTGTATTTACTGGGGCATTGGAAAAAGATGTCATCCCTCTGGAGATTTGCAAAAGAAGTAGTCTCTTTTTGGAAAAAGCCAGTATCCAGATAAGGTCACACAGTATGTTCCTTTAACTTGAGGATGCAGGGAGTTTTGTTTTTTTGTTTTTCAGATAGAATGAGGGTCAATGGCATATTTAAACTTTTGGGAGGAAAACAAAGTGGCATGAGCTTTAATAATGGAGAAAAAGAATAAAGTATAATGGAATAGGATTGACATTTGGTTGGAGTTGCATTTTGTAAATAGTAGGAGTGTGAGAGATGGTAATATTATGTACATTAAATTTCCAAATGAGAGGCGCCGTGGTGGCTCAGTGGGCTAAAGCCTCTGCCTTTGGCTCAGGTCATGATCCCAAGGTCCTGGGATCAAGACCCACATCAGGGTCTCTGCTCAGCAGGGAGCCTGCTTCCTCCTCTCTGTCTGCCTGCCTCTCTGCTACTTGTGATCCCTGTCTGTCAAATAAATAAATAAAATCTTTTAAAAAAATTTTTCCAGATGATTCTCTCTAGTCAAGTTCAGAGGTTATAATGTTACACTAACCCTAGTCAATCACTAGAATCAAAGAGAAGTGATTGATTCTGAGCTTTATTCCAGACTATTAGATGGGGATCACTGAGGATGGGGTCTGCATTTTAAAAAAGGTTCTTGGGACACTTATTGTGAAACCAGCTGATCTCAGGTTTAAGAACTGAACTAGGATTTGGGGTCCCTGGGTGGCTCAGTGGGTTAAGCACTGGACTCTTGATTTTGGCTCAGTTCATGATCGTGGGGTCATGGAGGCTGCTCTCTCTCCCTCTTTCCCTCTGCCCTACCCCCCTCCAGCCCCTGCATGCATCCATTCACTCTCTCACTCTTTAAAAAAAAAAAAAAAAGGAACCGAACTAGCGTTTGGGAATCATGCGTCCTGGTCTCATACTGATTATTGCAGGGAGTGTCCCGGGACAGAGTTCCAGCTGATTAGAGAGTGGTTTCAGTCCCATGCAGTCCTGATGGTGATGATCAGGGTGGCATCTGAGACAAGCAGGCAGAGCCGACTCAACCTTTTCCAGACATCACCATCAGAAATCTTACTCCAGGGGAGATTGGAGTTAGGTATGCATTTGGGTGCAAGAAAAGAGAAGAGTTTTGTTAGGTGACTTAAGAAAACAAGAGGAGATGGATAGTTATGAGGTAGATTCTTCAACTTAGATACTGTTAAAGTCAAGGACTAAGTGATTTCCTTGGTATTTACTTCACGCTTGTCACCTTATATTCTTAAAATGATTGTTGAGGTTCTATACATCTCACATCCAGGCAGGAGGAAGGCAGAAATGAGAAAGGGCAGTGTTTTTGGCCATGCCATTGGCTAGATGATTGTCACATGGGTACCTTGGTTGCTAGGCAGACTAATAAATTTGAGTATTTGGATTCAGCCTCTGTAATAGAGGCAGGCAAGGAAAACAGGTTTATGAGATGAGTGAGCAAACATATTTTCCAGAGAAACTCAACATCAGCATACTTAGAAGTAAATTCCAGCCTTCTTTCAAATCTGTTCCCTTGCCTATATTCTCTTTTTAAATTATTTAAATCTGGTCTCACTCAATAGCCTAGGAGTTATTCTTAAATCATTCTCCCTTTTTCTTATCCCTCTACTAATTAGTTAAAAAATAGTGGTGAGGGCCTGTCCTTACATTTTTCAAATTGTCTCCTCTTATTTACCATTATTATTTATCCAACTGTGATTCCATTAAGTATGTATTTTTCTCCCATGAATTTTTAAAAATTCTGGTTTTGATCTATTCAACTCTACTACCCAGTACTAGGTACTGTCCACCAGATTATACTTTCTAACATACAAATATAACCAATCTCTACTTGTTAAAATAGATCACAAAATCTATAGAATTCACATTTCATATAAATTCTTATGATTTCAAATTAGAATTCACATTTCATATAAATTCCAAAATAGAATTCACATTTCATATAAATTCTTATGATTTCAAATTTCTAAGCTTACATGATCCTGCTCTTGCACACAAGCCCAACTTCCTCCTTCATAGTCCTCCAAGAATCCTCAGACTCTGACCAGAACAAATTGCTTGGTAGTTCAGCAACACAGTGTCATCTTATTCTTGGGTATTTTTGTAAACTTTGCTCCCTCTGCCCATTTCATGACTTTTTTTTTTTTTTTTTTTTGAGGCTGTCCTCCTACTACTTATTCTTCCCAACTGAGCAGACTGAGCGGAGGTCTCTTTTCTGGGAAGCCTTCTCTTACAGAAAATTTTCCCCAAAATCCCACCCCTACACACACACACACAGACACACACGGTATTGATTTATTTTTGTAGCTAAACACTAAGTTTCTTGAGGAAACCGTTACTAGTGTCTTATTCCTTTGTGGATCTCCAGCACAGAGCAAACACTTAATAAATACTTGTTGACTAAATGACTCAACACTGAACATGTGCAATTATTTAAGTATCAAGTATTTGGGAATTTGAGTAAGTTCTTTCCTCTGAGCTGCAAGTGTTCCATTTCAAAGAACAGAGATTTAAATAAAATATCATGAGACTATTTTTTAGCAGTACTTATATTTATGCTATATTTTTTCGCTTTTGTTTTAACATCAAAAATTAAGGCTTGCCCTCAAGATATCTAATGTGCTTTTAGAATCTGAGGCTTCTAGCTTCCAAAATCATGAGAAGAAAAATTATGTTGTATAAGTCACCAGATGTGTGGTGCTTTGTTTTGGCAGCTCTAGCAAACAATTAGAGAGGCTTTCCTGAGCTAATTCTGTAACATATGAATTCTTTTTCATCTGTAGCCACCAAAGTCTCTGCTTAGGAAAGGTGGTAGTCTCTACATTTTCTGTAGAGACTGTTGTTTTCCCATCAGTATAGTAGCCAGAATACAGAGATGCATTTTTAAAATGCTAAAACTAAGTAACTTTGAATTCCAAACCCATTGAAAATATCCTTCAGGAATTAGGATAAAATAAAGACATTCTCAGATGAAGAAAAACTATAGAATCCATCCCTGGAAGATCTACTATAAAAGAAATGCTAAAGCAGGTTTTCCAGCTGACAAAAAAAAAAAATGCCAGAGGAAAATTTTATCAGTGGGAATAAACAAAGAACAACTGAAATCATAAATATCAGAGTACATATAATGGAATTATCTCCTCTAAAGATTTTTATGTACACAGGACTCTTACAAGCAGATTTTTGGACATCCTTTTGGTGGGTTCAAAATATCTAGGTGTAACATATACAGTAAATAAACCATAAAGTTGGGAGTGTTGAAGTCCATAGCTCTAAGACGTCTACATTTTTTTAAAAGATTTTTTTAAATTTATTTACTTGACAGGCAGAGATCACAAGTAGGCAGAAAGGCAGGCAGAGATAGAGAGGGGAAAGCAGGCTCCCCGCTGAGCAGAGAGCCTGATGTGGGGCTTGATCCCAGGACCCTGGGATCATGACCTGAGCTGAAGGCAGAGGCTTTAAACCACTGAGCCACCCAGGTGCCCCTAAGACGTCTACATTTTATTAGAAATGCTAACAAACTCTATGTAGAGTGTTAAACTGAGGGGTGTATATTATTATCCTTAGCATGAACACTGTACAGATATAAGTAAAGGGAAATAGATACACTAAAATTGAGCATAAAAATAAGAAAATACTGAAAAAATCCACTAGAAGACAAAAACAGAAGCTAAAAGCAGAAATAATAGTAGGATGGTGGTAAAGAGCACAAAGAATAATGCCAATGACACAATCTGAAAAATAATAAAATTGCTAATTTAGCTATAATGATAAAATAAATACATTAAATATAAGTGGCATATGTATTCCTTTTAGAAGTCAGAGGTTGTCAGATTGGTTGAAAGATAAGAGCTAACTACATTTTGAGTACAAAAGCTCATTTAAAAATAATGATATAGATTAGTTAAAAGTGAAGGTATTCAAATATGGTTAATTAATCTATGACAAAGTAGGAAGAATATACATTGGGGAAAAGACAGTCTCTTCAATAAATGGTGCTGGGAAACTGGACATCTACATGCAAAAGAATGAAACTGGACCACTTATACCATATACAAAAATTAACTAAAAAATGAAGCAAATACTTAAATGTGAGACATAAAACATAAAACTCCTAGAAGTAAGCATAGATAGTAATGTATTTGAGATTGGCCAGTTAAGGAAAACTATAACAAAATGAAAAGGCAACCTACTGAATAGAAGAAGATATTTCTGAAAATATATCCAATAGATGTAATTATCAAAATATATAAAGAAATTATACAACTCAACACTAAAAATTCCAACAATCCAATTAAAAAGTGGGAAGATGACCTGCATAGACATTTTCCCAAAGAAGACATACAGATGGCCAACAGACACATGAAAAGATGCTCAACATCACTCATCATCAGGGAAATGAACATCAAAAACCGCAATGAGATATTATTTATGCCTGTCAGAATGGCTAAAATGAAAATGACAAGAGATAACAAATATTGGTGAAGGTATGGGGGAAAAGAAACCCTCATGTACCATTGGTGGAAATGTGCACTAGTGAAGCCACTGTGGGAAAAATATGTGGATTTCTCAAAAAATTAAAAATTGAAATACTGTGTGATCCAATAATTCCACTGTTGGGTATTTACCCAAAGAAAACAAAAACACTAATTTGAGAAGATATATGCACCCCTATGTTTATTGCAGCATTATTTACAAAAGTCAAGATATGGAAGCAACCTAAGTGTCCATCAATAGACAAATGAATAAAGAAGATGTGGTGTGTACACACACACACACACACGAATATTATGCAGCCATAAAAAAGGATGAGATCATGCCTTTTGTAACCACATGGATGGAACTAGAGGGTATTATGATACGTGAAATAAGCCAGACAGAAAGAGAAACACCATATGATTTTAATTGTGTGTAGAATAAAACCCCAAATGAATAAATAAACCAAAACCAGAAACAATCCATAAACAGAACAAATTTATGGAAGCCAGAGAGGAGGGAGTAGAGGGATTGATAAAATGGATGAAAGGGAGTGCCAGGTACAGGCTTCCAGTTATGGGATGAATAAGTCACGACGATAAAAAGTACAAGGTAGAGAGTATAGTCAATGGTACTGTAATAGTGTTGTATGGTGACAAATGGTAGCTACACTTGTGGTGAGCACAGGATAATGTACAGGTTTGTTCAATCACTAGGTTGTACACCTGAAACTATTGTAACGCTATGTGTCAACTACACTTAAAAAAAGAAAGAACAATAAAGAATTTTTAAAAAGTGAAGGGATTAAATGAGGTGGTATTCCTATATTAATGTCAAACAAGATGTGCTTCAGAACAAGAAAAATTAATAGGGATAAAGAAGGATATGATATGATGATAAAAGGGTAAACTCACTAAGAAGAACAGTCCTAAAGATATGTGTACCTAGGGGTGCCTGGGTGGCTCAGTGGTTTAAAGCCTCTGCCTTTGGCTCAGGCCATGATCCCGGGGTCCTGGGATTGAGCCCCGCATCGGGCTCTCTGTTCAGCAGGGAGCCTGCTTCTCCCCTCTTTCTCTCTGCCTGCCTCTCTTTCTACTTGTGATCTCTATCAAATAAATAAATAAAATCTTAAAAAAAAGATATGTTTACCTAAAAGCAGCATGAAGAAATAAAAGAAGAAATAGGCAAAACTACAATTATATAAGGAGACTTGCACACACATCTCTCAGTAAATAATAGAAAAAGTATATCAAAAAAAATCAGCGAGAATTTGCAAAATTTGTGGGAAAAAAGTCCTAAAATTTGCACGGAACCACAAAAGACCTCATATGACCAAAGCAATCTTGAGAAAGAACAAAGCCAGAGAAATCTTACTTCCTGATTTTAAATTAGACTACAAAACTATCCTAATTAAAACAGTTTGGTACTGGCATAAAAAAATGACATGTAGACCAATGGAATAGAATAAAGAACCCAGAAATAAAACACTATATATGGATCAACTAATATTTGATAGGGGATTAAGGATACTTAATGGAGAAAGGATAGTCTCTTCAATAAATGGTGTTGGGAAAATTCACAGCCATGTGGAGAAAAATGAATTTGGACCCTTAACTTGTTCCACTAACAAAAATTAACCCTAAATGGATTAAAGACTTAAACATAAGACCTGGAGCCATAAAACTCATGGAGAAAGCATAGGGGGGAAATCTCTGACATTAATCTTGGCAACCTTTTTTTTTTTCTTGCTATCACACAAAAACCACAAACAACAAAAGGAAAATCAACAAGTGAGACTATACATCAAACCAAAAAACTTCTGCACAGCAAAAGAAACAATCAACAAAATGAAAAGCCATCTATGGAGAGGGAGAATATTATCTACCTACTTGAAATAATTGATATTTAAAAAAATTAAAACTATAGTGGTAAAGAACTTAAACTCCTTTTAAGTGTATGTGGAACATTTGGTAACATAGACTATTGCCTGGGCCCAGTGGCAAGACTATAGGGAGGCAAGTAACATGTTCTCACAGACACAGAATTCAAGGGGTCACTAAAAGCTTGTTATTATGGACCAAATTGTGTCCTGTCCAAACTTGAGATCTGGAAGCTCTAACCCCAGTGTGACTATATTGTAGATAGTGTCTTAGGTAATTAAGATTATATAAGATCATGAGGGTGCAGTCCTAATATGACAAGAAGGACTATGGCCTTGTCAGAAGAGGAGATCTCTTTCTCTCCCCTCCACCCTAGCTCTCTCCCTCTCCCATGTCTTTGTCTCTCCCTGTCTCTCACCCTCTCCCTGCCCCTCTGTCATGTGAGGACACAGTGAGAAGGTACCCATGTACAAGCCAGGAAGAGGACCCTTATGAGAACCCAACCATGCTAACAGCCTGATCTTGTATGTCCAGGCTGCAGAACTGTGAGAATATAAATTTTTGTTCCTTAAGCCATCCAATCTATGGTACTTTGTTATAGCAGCCTGAGCAGAGTGAGACAAGCACTAATTAAGATAAATAATATTTTAATACCACATAGTAAGAGCTCACAATTAATGAAAAAAATCAATGATGAACAAAATATAAAAATACTAAATAAAGATAGTATAACTGAATTTTCCGGTCTCCAGTATGCTTAGTAGTACTATGGGGGCTGCAGAACAAACCTTAAGAATGTTAAAACAATTGAAATGGTTAAAAAAAATATCCTCTGAGCAAAATGAAATTAAACTACAAATCTGGGACATCCACAGTCATTTGGAAAGTAAATGTCACACATTTACATAAAACACACTTTGAAATAGCCAAGTATTTTGAACTGAAAGAAAAAGAAAATATAACTTACTAAAATTTGTGTAATATAGCTAAAGCAGTGCTTAGAAAAAAAAATTGATATAAAATTTTTATTAGGAAAGAAGAAAGCTCTCAAGCCAGTAAATTTAACTATCCATCTAACGAAAGTAGAAAAAGAAGAATATATAAAAGCTAAATCAAGCAGTGGGAAAATAATACATATAAAGATAATAAATAATGGAATTTTAGATGGGAAAGTAATAGAGAAAATTATCAAAACCAAAAGCTGGTTCTTTGAAGAGGTAACTAAAATTGATAAATTCTAGCTGGATTGACCAAGAAAAAAAGAGAAAAGGCACACATTACCTAATTTGGAGTGAAATAGGGCTAATACCAAAGACTCTGTGGGTATTAACAGGATAATAGGAATAAGGAAATAACTACAAAACTCTATGCACATAAATAAAACAATTTACGTGAAATGAACAAATTCCTTGAAAGTCATAAATGATCAAAAGCCATTCAAGAGGAATGTGATAACTTGAGTAGTTTTATGTTTATTAAAAAATATGACTCATAGTAAAAATCTTCCATTAAAGAAAACTTCAGGACCACATGGTCTCACTGGAAAATTCTATCAAATATTTAGGGGAAAAAACCCCACAAGTTTTATACATTCTATTCCAGAAAATATAAGTGAAGATAATACTTGTTACCTTAGTCTATAAGGGCAGTTTTGTCCTACCACTAAAACCGAACAAGGATATTATAAAAAAAGAAAGCTACAGACCAATATTTCTATCACAAAAGGTCTTTAACAGCATTATTAGCAAATGGAATATGCCAGGAATGGCCAGCAATCCCCATACCCATGGATGAAAGATTACTCCAGACTTTCCTGTGAAAGAGAGAAGGCAAGGGAGTCAACGCTCAGAGGCGAAGACCCTTTGCTCTTTTTTGCTCCCACTTTTATTGGTCCTTCAGGATAATCACAAATTCTCATCACTGGTTCTCAAGTGGGTGATGTGTGACAAGGGGCCTTACTGAAACTAGGAGGGTCTGTTTACAGGAAAGATATAATACACTAATCTGCTACTCTGCTAAACATAGCCTAATGGAGGCTCTTTGGGCTAAGAAAGCTTCAGGAAGGCAACTCCTGGAGGCATTACAACCTTTTAACAGCTGAGTGGCCCGCAGACCTTGGCATTCCAAAGGCCTATGCCTTCTCTGAGACCTTCCCCCCATTCACTCTGTGTTACATTTTAACAAGCCAGGTATTACAGCTGATTTCATTATCTACATTAACCCCAATGGAAATCCAGTAACATATTAGAAAGAGAATACATTAAAATCATCCAGGAGATGCAGAGTTGGTTCAATGTTTGGAAAGCGATCAGTGTAATTTACCTTGTTAACAGACGAAAGAAGAAAAGCACATGATGATCTTAGTAGATGCAGAAAAAGCATTTGACAAAATCAACATACAGCCATAATTAAAAATCTCAGCAAACGATAGACATCTATAACCTAATAAAGAGCATAGACCCAACAGCTAACTTCATACCCATTATGAAAGAATGAATGCTTCACCTCTAAAACTGAGAAGCAGGCAGTGATGTCCACTCTTACCACTTGTATTCAATGACGTACTGGAAAACCCTGCCAATGCAATAAGGCAAGACATATAAGTAAAGGCATACAATTGGAACAGAAGAAATAAATCTATCTGTATTTGCAGATAATGTCATTGTCTATGGATAAAAATCATAAAATTTATTTAAAAAGACTTCTAGAATTAGTAAATGAATTTATCATAATAGTAGGATACAAAGTTGGTATAAAATCAGTTGGATTTCTGTATAATGACAATGAACAATTGGAAACAAATTAGACAAATGACATTTGTAATACAGTCAAAGTAAATCCTTACATATAAATCTAACAAAAAATATGCTGGGTTTGAATTCTGAAAACTGCAAAGTAAAGATCAAGGACATCAAGGGGATCTGACTAAATAAATGGAGTATTGATTGAAAGATGATGGGTCTATGTTTGCCAAAATTCACAGAACTGGATAATCAAAAGTCTGACTTCATTTTACCATATGTAACTTTAAAAGTTGAAACAATTCTGATGGTGAGGAAGCTGCCACATCGTGTGCTTAGTAGTATTATCTTTAAAGAAAAAGTGCAACTTTATTGTTTTGCTGTATGTATTTCTCTTGACCATAAAAATGTGAACAACTTTATAAATATGCTTACAATGTAGGTCATAGGTACCCTTATGGTTTCTGAACATTTGGGAAGTTGGACAGTTCAACTAAATTCTTTTTCTAATATTAGAGAAATTTTTTATAGTATTCCCACACCTTCAAACAGTATCATTCTAATTACTGCCCTTTTCCAAAAAAATTCACTGCACATTCATTGAAAGAAGGATCTTTTTAGACTTTGCCAAAGTAGCATGTATGAAATAAAAGTCAAGCTTTGTGACTGTGAATAAATAGGTATGTGTTTAGTCACTGATTTTTGAATAAATTGCTTATTATAATTTTTATAAAACTGGCATGCTTTTGTGGCTCATAATCAGAATATTGTGAATATTCTTTGAATATTTTTATATTGGTTTGCCAGGATCTTGCCTTCATCTTATTTATGAAGTTTCCAAATACACAAAAATCATCTTTTAATGAGAATTTGAATGGTGCATACATATTATCCAGTTAAATAACTAAGGAGCTAGTTACCTTTTTTGTCTTATTATAAGCTTCTAGCTACCTTTTAGGATCTAATAACTGTTCCTTGAAATTCATTACTAATTTAAGAAAATTGACAAGGAAATTGTCTAAAGCCCCTGGAGTCAAAAGTGGATGCCAATTATAACTTTTACTCCAATGGCCATGAGTCTTTGATTTCATTCTGTACCATGTGAGAGAGAGAGTCTGGTCAATTTTACATAACCTGCTTATACAAGATAAGATTTGAAGGAAATGTGTCTTCATTGGTATAGAGACCTTAAAATGGTTGACAAAGCTTCATCTTGATGAACATGTATCATGGGTGGAAGATCTTAAAATCCCCAAAATAGTTTTCTGCAGCCAGAGTGTGGTGTAATGTAACAGTGAGAAATAAAGAGGGTGAGGATGTAGAGAAAATATGTATTAATATAAATATAGATAATTTACATCATTAAATAGTTTTGAGCTCTGAGACTGAATGCACTAAAATGAAAAGAGGTACCCAGGAGATTAATTGATTGTCGACTCATACCCCCATCTATTGTTTTTGTGGTTATAAATTCCAGTTTGGGGGATGAAGGTAGTATAATGTTGACACTGATGAAAGATACTGAATACCAATTGACACAAGCTACATTTTTAATATCTTGTAATTTATATTTGACTGTTTTTGCTATTTTTGTTTATAGTACTGCTGTGAGTTTTTTTATCTTGTATAAATAGTGAAAAATTAGAGATAATATACAATATTTAGTTGAACTATGACCAATACTTAATTATTTAGCTCTAGGGGGCAGAAGATCTGCAGCTATTATGTGAATCTATGAAAATTACAGTTTTAATTGTTTCATGTTAGTTGTTATTATGTAATCTTAGCTTCGTTTATTACCCACACTCCCTTAATTGCATATGCAGTTTTATTTTCAGTGGATCTTACATTCAAGAGACTTTGCATATTCATCATTTATAAGCTCCCATGATAAGAAATCAGCTTATGGATGTTATTCATAAATCGTTTTATAACCAATTGCTTCAATTTTATTCTAAATAAAAGTGTAAACAATTTACATACTATCTATGATATTTTCAAGAATTTTGTTGTTCTTAGGTCATGGATTTATTTAGTCCTTACAAGTATATAGAGAGCACCTATGTTGTGCCAAGGGTTGTTTCAGACAATGGGAAGATAGCAGTAAAAAACAAACAGCAATCCCTGTGTTCGTGGAATTATATTTTAGTGAAAGAGAGAAATACAGTAAGTAAATAAAAACAGAATTTTATGTCAAGTGGTGATACGTGCCATGGAGAACAATAAACCAGAAAGCCGAGAAAAGAAGTGCCACAGATACAGGTAAGATGGAGTTTTTTTTTTTTTTTTAAAGATTTTATTTATTTATTTGACAGGCAGAGATCACAAGTAGGCAGAGAGGCAGAGAGTGAGAGGAGGAAGCAGGCTGTCCACAGAGCAGAGAGCCCGATGCGGGGCTCGATCCCAGGACCCTGGGATCATGACCCGAGCTGAAGGCAGAGGCTTTAACCCACTGAGCCACCCAGGCGCCCCAAGATGGAGTTTTAAATAGAGTAGTCAGACATAGTACATGGAGAGCACATTTATGAGCAGAAAAATCCCCAAGGAGCTGAGGGAGTAAGACATGTGTATTTTGGAAGGAACCGTAAATGCAAAAGGTCCTAATGCAAGAGTCGTCTTGGTTTGTATGAGGAAGATCATGGTAAGAGCTACTGCATTTATTCATGAAGGACAGAAACCCATGTAATAATTTTAAGCAGAGGAGACATGATCTAACAGATACATTTAAAGGTCAGAAGGGGGTAAGGAGGCAAAATAAGAAGTTAGTGTAATCCAGAAAGAGTGATGCTCCCTTGAGTCAGAATTGGTATAGTAGCAGAGGTGGTAGGACATAGTGAGATTCTGGATGCTATTTTACAGACAAAGCAAAGATTTGCTGATAGATATAGTGATGGCTGAGAGCAAGAGATGGGTCATGAATCCAGATTTCTTCCTGAAATAGAATGGATGGAATTGTCATGAGCTGAGATGGGAAGAAAAGCGGAGGATAAAGTCTGGGGAGAGAGAGAAGCAGAAGTTCAGTTTTAGACCCATTTCTATCATGATGCATGTTAGCTCTCCAAGCGAAAGGGCCACGACAGCAATAGGATATATAAATACAGGAATCCAGTGAAGCTAGGACTGAAAGATAATTTTATGGGTTGTTGGCATCTAGGAAGTGTTTTAAATATATGAAATGAGGTGATATTAACAAGATTGTAGGTGTAGAGAAGAGAAGAGATCCAA
>RCUC01137401.1:0-21242 GCA_003697995.1 Taxidea taxus jeffersonii | reverse complement strand
GAACACAACCAACATAGGAGAAACATAATACTTCAAATCGTAACTCATATTCCAAATGTCAGGTACTGGGGGTAGGGTAAGAAATGCAACTGAAACCAAAACTCCCACCAGCAAATGGGCTCATGCCAACACTGTTTCCAAGCAGTATTCAAGACAAGATGCTCTGATTTATGGGTGCTGTTGCAGTTTGCATCGCTGAGTGCCACTGTCCGAAAGATTCAAGGTCATTATCTCAGTCGACGACATTTTAGAATGTGCTTTTAATTAAGGAAAGCTTTTAACACTATAAGCTGATTATTTAACCAATAAAACATATCTTGAATATTCTACATTTTAGAAAAATAGACTAAGTATGAAGTAGGAAATATGGGTAGAATCTTACCAAAAGCCAAACTATTTAATGTTGGTGATTGTTTTTTTTATATTATGTATGTGTAAAGTGTTTTCCAAGGTGCTGTTTTTGATTCTGACCCAATAAAAATAATACTGAGTGCTGCAAAAGTTATTAATAACATAAATATTTGGGATAAGATACCACATTATATGTAAGGAAATATAATACAGACAATATGATCAAGCTTGGCTCATTTAGCCATGATTAATGATATGTAAGATAAGAAATATTTCCCCTCACTAGTTCAGTGGATGTCTACATAAAATATTTTCTGCCATTAAGATATTATTTGCCATTTTCAATTCCATTCTCTCATAAGGGAACAGTGGAGTTTTCCAGAGGCTGTATGATGAATAATGACATCATCTCTTGACAGCTAATGGAATGTGTCATTTTATATTCTTGTGTTTCCTAGGATTTTCTAAGGTAGTAGGTTCAGGTTTAGCATACAAATATATTTTCTGAGATTAGCTCAGTTCTCAACTCTTCTCTTGTGCTTTTACTATATTTGACATATCTATTATTATTTCTATAACTTCATTATCATCCAATACATTATTTTGAAATCCTTAAGTTCTCCTTATGCTTATAGAGAAACATATCAGGAAGTACACATTGCCATGTTTTGCAATAGAATTCTGAAAGATTTCTCTAACATTGTATCTAAAATTGCTTTTTTAGAATTTAACAATATTTTATTCCAAATAAAATAAAGTTTATTTGCTAAGTTTTTTTAATACTTAAAAATGAATCACTGGCTTGACAAAGAGTTTAGAAGACTCATCTCAACACACAGCTGTACCATCTAAGTCTAAAGATGCTGAAAAAGATAAAACTGACATCAGAGTTTCCTAATTCGTGGAAGTAAAGAATCTATTCTAAAGAAAAGCAAAACTTCAAATAAAAAAATATGACTAAAGCTATCCTTCGATTTTTCAGATGTTAATAATTTGGCTTATTTTGCCTTATAAAATAAGACGTTTCAGAAAGTATTACATGGTACCAATTAACTTAAGGTTTCATTTTGAGACTAATTATTTAGAATTTTTTTTAAAAGTCTGAATATTTTAAATGTGCTCTTTGAAAGCAAAATATTGATTTTAAACTAACCATCGTAAGAGGGTAAGTTATCATAATGCACTGGTTGGAGAAGCACACATAACAGCTAAGAAAGGTCTGCAGCTGACCATGCTGAATACCTGGATGGAAAGTCAGTACCAGAGATCAAGGCACTGCCACTTTTCAGCATTAGAGTAACTTATCACATACAAGATTTAGCTGCAAACATGAAGACTGAGTTAACAGCTCACCTGCAGAATTTCATCTCAACCTCACAAATGGAAAATATACAAACATGGCTAGATGTGCTCTTTTGCTTGTATGAGCTTCACCTACCAAGAGAGCATCATCACTTATGTGAATTCTCAGCAACAATCCATAGCTGTGCTGAAATTTTCAAAGGGAGTAACGTTTTTTAAAATCTCACGGTTTTCCTGGAACATCAATGCTGCTGTCTTCACCACTGGTACCAAAATAATGAGTAAAACTGCTGGCACCTTAGCAAGAACCAAGGCAGAGTCCGGCTGTCCGAGCAGTCATTGCATTCTTTACCACTGTGCACTCAAACTAAAGGGGAAGGAAGGACGGAAGGAAGCCAGATGCACTTACAAATGTCCTTGATAAAAGAGAAAATTACTAATTTTATTGAATTTCAACCTGTGAGCAAGTGTCTTTTTAATATTCTTTGACAAAACAGAAGCCACACATAAGGTACATAGTGGTTGTCTCCAGGAAAAATGCCAAGTAATTATTTGAGTTATAAGATGAACTAGTCATTTTTTTCCATGAAACCTCATGGTTATTCAGACTTGGCTATTTGGCAGACATTTTCTCAAAAGATGAATAAAGTCGGCTTCCCAATTCATGGAAAATAAATGGGAAAACCTTTTGCAGATCTGAGTTTCTAAGCAAAAATTAGAATTTCAGAAAACATATCTATCATCATGAGCTTGACAACTTAATATTTAAAGAATTTCCTGATAAGACTGGTGGCAAGTAACAAATGGGATCCTCTGATATCATCCTTTGATGATACGATGAAATGGGTCGACGTTTGGAAGACCTGCATAATGCAGTGAACCAATGTTTCAAAAGGCCAATGCATAGATTATAAAACCATACATGGGTAAAAGATTCCGAAAGATTTCAATGTAATGTACAAGTTCACGGATACAATTTTAGAGTCCACACTACAATTAACATTTAAGAAACCACCACTTGTCTAGTTCTTGTATAATATCAAAGAAAAATATCCATAACTACTTATGAAGCCTTTAAAAATACTCTTCTCTTTTCCAACTGTGTATCTGTGTGAGGCTGGATTTATTCCATATATTTTATCGTTAACACACTGCAACAGAAATGTTGAATACAGAAACAGATATAAGAATCCAGCCAGACATGAAAGAGATTTGGAAAATGTAAAAACAACAACAACAGTACTACTCATCTCACAAAAATGCTTTTTTGTTTTGGAAAACAACGATTTTCATATAAGTATTTTTACATTAACATATTTAGAGAATTGTTATTTTAAAAATGAACACGTATAGGGGCACCTGGGTGGCTCGGTGGGCTGGGCCTCTGCCTTCGGCTCAGGTCATGATCTCAGGGACCTGGGATCGAGCCCCACATCGGGCTCTCTACTCAGCGGGGAGCCTGCTTCCTCCTCTCTCTCTACCTGCTTCTCTGCCTACTTGTGATCTCTGTCTATCAAGTAAATAAAAAATAAATAAATAAATAAAATAACATGTATATTTTAAAATTTAGCCATTTAAATTTCTAATAGTCCATGTGAACAAAAAAAGCTCCAGAGGACCTCAATAATGAAAAGTACAAAGATGGGACACCTGGGTGGCTCAGTTGGTTAAGCAGCTGCCTTCGGCTCAGGTCATGATCCCAGCGTCCTGGGATCGAGTCCCACATTGGGCTCCTTGCTCGGCAGGGAGCCTGCTTCTCCCTCTGCCTCTGCCTGCCACTCTGTCTGCCTGTGCTCACTCTCTCTCTCTCTCTCTCTAACAAATAAATAAATAAAATCTTAAAAAAAAAAAAAGAAAAGTACAAAGATGCCAAACAGTCTGAAAACTACTTTTCTAAGGTATCAGTTTCATACTTGATAAGAAAAAGTTAGGTTACAAACATCTTTTAGGTATAAGAGGTTTATCAGGCATGTATTACGATTCATTCGCCTATCAGAGTGCTCTCATACTTGTTATTCTTTCTTCTTAGAATATTCTTCCTCTAACTTGCTGCCTTTTCATCACTTGGTTTCAGCTCAAATCTCACCTGGTTAGAGAGGCCTTCCCTGATCACTCTTCTTAAAGCAGCTCACTGGGGTCATTATCACAATGATAAAACTGTATTAGTTTTATCACAAAATTGTTTTACTTTTTCATAACATTCACACACATCTGAAACTATTTTGTTGTTGTGTTTACACAACAACAGGGCTTTTATCTTCTCCACCCCTGTCCTCCTGGGCGCTGAGAATACTATCTGCACATGGCGGATATTCAATAAGCACTTCTTCAGTAACTACAACTTTATGCAACTCAAAATTTAAAAATCTGTTATGGGCCTTCAGGGTCAATAAACTGCAAATCAGAAGGCTGCAGTTTTCTTTCTTTTTTTTGTCTAATAATATTTTTAAAAATCCATAATGTCAATATTAAGAACGTATGTTAATACAGAGTCTCATATGGTAATAAGACTATAAACAGAATAATCATATTTTCCAGCTTCCACCCATGCCATGCCTACCCCCTCCAAAAAAGTCAGACCTGCCAACGCTGGGCATACATTCCTGCTCTGTCACAATCAGCTGGGGTGAAGGAGTAAGCAGCCACCACTTTTAGATGGCCAGTGCACTGCTCGGTTTGGCACTGGCCGCTAGAGGGCGCCTCTCTCAATAACAATGCTTCCCAGTTTCTGAAGGCATTTGCGTTTCCAACTCCTGCTTTGTGACACAGGGGCTCTCTTTAAATATATAAAATCTTAACCTTTTTAAGAACAAGTTAGATGTGACTATGCTAACAGACAAATGAAGAACACTAATAAATAAATTCTTAAGGTCTTAATTGGCTAATTGCTCTAATTTGTTTAAGATCCCAAACTGACAGAGATACTAAGACAAAAACCCACCAGTATTGATCAAGATACTTGACTTCCAGCCAGGTCAGCATTTCAGAAGAGGTAAATGCTAATCTCAAAAAGACACAGCTCATTATATAATTAGTTAATTTTATACTCCGATACATTTTGATAAGCCCTTCATTCTTTCCTACTGCACTAACTTGGTATTTTTAAATGTCACAAATTATATCACACTGAAAACTGTTATGTTAAAAACTGCTTCTGTGTAAACCATTAATTTAAATGTTTATTGGTATCAATTCTATAAGCGAAGAATCATGTTTCTATGTTACTTAGTCTTAACCGTTTCCAAAACAGATCAGAAATTCCACAACTAATAAAATTAGCTTCTGATAATGACATAAGAAAACCTGAACCAAAAATGATTCTCATTAAATAAAATATAATCACTAAATTATAAATTTATCATCTGAATTTAGAAAGTAAATTTAGAAAATTATTTTTGGAGCTACAGGAAATGTAAGTTTACTCAGGTAGATTATAGAGTACTGACATCTTGACAGTGGTAATCAGATTACTGCTCACTAGATATAATTCCCATCCGATAAAAACAATTTTTAAAAAGTTCTCTCAATAGTAATGATTCTCAATAAGAAAAAAAAAGTACCAGTTTTCAAAAGCACAAATAGGACTGTATTTACTCAGGTATTTCTCTTCCTCACTCACTGCCACACCTACTAATTTTGAGCAGTACATTAAAAAATTACATGCTTTCCATTCTCCATTTTTCTTTTCCAGTGAGTAATCCTGGGATTCTGAAGGTCTGATAGGAGCAGCTGAAGAGATGAATATGCATATAATTAAAATCTGAAGAGAGAAAGTTGGTGTTAACTGTTCCAAGTTTTATTCAAATTTAGCAGATTCTTTTTTTTTTTTAATTTTTTTTTTTTTAAGATTTTATTTATTTATTAGTTAGAGAGAGAGCGAGCACAGGCAGACAGAGAGGCAGGCAGAGGCAGGCAGAGGCAGAGGGAGAAGCAGGCTCCCTGCCGAGCAAGGAGCCCGATGTGGGACTCGATCCCAGGACGCTGGGATCATGACCTGAGCCGAAGGCAGCCGCTTAACCAACTGAGCCACCCAGGCGTCCCAAATTTAGCAGATTCTTAATGGAAAAGCTATCTTTTTTAATTTAAAAAATTACACCATCTGATTATAAAGCCCTAACTTGCTCCCGACAATATACACAGAAGTTTATAAAAAATAAAAATAAGGTACCATCTTATCACCCAGACACAGGATTTTGATATATATCCTTTGTCTTTTTTATATTTCATCAATACAAATACCTGTTTCTTAAAAAATATATTCTCTAGGGACGCCTGTGTGGCTCAGTTGGTTAAGCGGCTGCCTTCGGCTCAGGTCATGATCCCAGCGTCCTGGGATCGAGTCCCACATCGGGCTCCTTGCTCGGCAGGGAGCCTGCTTCTCCCTCTGCCTCTGCCTGCCACTCTGTCTGCCTGTGCTCACGCTCTCTCTCTCTAACAAATAAATAAAATCTTAAAAAATATATATATATATATATATTCTCTAATGTCTTGTAAGCTATGATGTAACCTGTTTCCAAATATACTTCTAAAATATATTTGTTAAGAGCTGACATAGTATTTCACTGTATGATCATATTTATCTAAGCACACTGGTTAGAAGTTAGGTTGTTACTAATTTTTTTGTTTTTATAACACTACAACTAGCATCCTTGCACATAAGTATCAGTACCCATTGCTGATTCCTCCAGATAAGTTCTCAGAAGTGGATTTTCTAAGTCCACTTGAGGGATAAAAAGATGATCACGTTTAAGGCAAATGCATACTACCAAAATGCCCTCCAGAAAGCAATGCCACTTTTGGTATCAGGCAGCAAAGGGGCTAATTTGTATTTAGAACCAAATATGCTTGGAAAGGGTGACGCAGTGGACAAAACTGATCCCCAATGAAGCCTTCCCTAATTGCTCTAATCTACACTGATTTGTCCTTCTGGAAATTCTTATTTCATGTGCAGTGAATGCCAACGTACCTACGTAACATTCTGTTTTACGTATTGAAGTTCCGTTTCCCCAACATGACATAAACCCTCTTAGAAAAAACACCTTGCCGTTTACATTTTTCACTTGGTGTTTATGTATACTGATGAGTTATTCCTTCAAAACCTCTTCTTGGGAGGTCAAATGATTAAAAGGCCGATGCTTACTTTGACTGCGCAGAGAAGTTTGCAGCAGCAAAAACAGCAGCTTCGACTTCCACGTTATCATGCGAGTCCAGACTCTGGCGAATACTATGATGAGCGTTCTTCCTCTCAGGAATTATTGATGCCAGGCTTCCCAACATCCTACGGAGACAGAGAGATCCAAGAAGAATGGAAATACAATAAGCAAAAAATCAAGAGAGGAAGAAAGGCAAAGCCTAGATTGCCAAAATTAAAATTTGCAGATAATCCCTTAAATCTCGGGTTAATAAAACATCAACTTTAGGAATCAAGCAATGACTCAAATTCTAAACACTTTTCACACTGATATGTCAGAAAAATTAACATGGTTTATCTGACATAAGCAAAATTGAAAATTACCATCCTGAAGTAACTCCCAGTTCCCAAATAGAGCCCAGAAACTTCTCAATTATTAAAGCATCAAAATATCAATTTTCCAATGTTCTACAAGTAAGTCCATTTTAGCAAAACAACATTTTTGCTTTTAAGCAGATCCAGAAAGTAAAAAAGGTAAGACTCCCAGTCTTTTTTTCTACAACAGTAAATACTGATACCATGGTTTTCAAATCTGTCTTCAACATCAAGAGAACAAAGGCAGAGGACACTCCCTGGGCCTCATTTCAGAATCTGCAGGGATGAGGACGTTCTGGAAAAACAGTCTACTTTATAATAAATTACAAATTTGGAAAAGAAAAAAAAAATCTATTGTTTGTAACATAGATTACATAAGATAAAACCTGAAAAGAGGTTTTCAGCAGAAAGGCATGGATTTTTAAGGGCTGCAAAATGCTGCGATAAACAAAACAAGAGTTCCTACAGTGACAACCTCTTTCGGTCAGTGTCCTAAGTAACCTTCCAACTTGACACGTCACCACCTAACTACCTTATGGAGATTTGATTGGAATAAGTATTAGAGTTTATACCAAACAAAATACTAAAATGGGCTAAATATGTCATTTGTATTCAATTTGAAAATGAGGTTTTGAAATTAGATGAGTTCTATTTTTCCAAAGAAATAAAAGCTTGTAATATATTTTATATAAGGAAAGATTAGATTAGGCTAATATCAACACATTTCGATTAACAGTTTATCACTATTTAAATATAAAAGGGCAAAAAAGGGGGCGCCTGGGTGGCTCAGTTGGTTGGGCAATTGCCTTTGGCCCAGGTCATGATCCCGGAGTCTCGGGAACGAGTCCCACATCGGGCTCTCAGCTCCATGGGGAGTCTGTTTCTCCCTCTGACCTTCTCCCTTATCATGCTCTCTCTCACTCTCTCTCTCAAGTAAATAAACAAAATCTTTAAAAAAAAATTTTTTAAAGGGTAAAAAAAGGCATAATCCCATTGGTCACTACTTTATGAAAATATTTCTGGTAATATTACAAATAATTTATAGCACTACATTTCAAACACTATGAATACCTCCCAGCTTCTTCTTCTAGTTGTTTCAATTACAAAGTCTAAAGTAATGGGTAAAAAAAGAAAACACCTTTAAAATATCATCTCTTCCTTGTCTTTTCTCCTCTTTAAGTTTAAATCATTCTGACTCTAAGAATTCCTTAGTGTTTGAGAGGCACCACTTTTTGCTCTCCTTCATATGTTTTAACCTTATTAACATTCTTCCAGAAAGCAAGCTCCTTGAGATCAGAGTTCCCACTTTAATCTACCTTCCTAAAAACACACACCAAATTTTCTATTCAATGGACACTCAAGACCACTTAATGTTGATCTATCATTTATCAGTCACATCTTTTCTTTGTAGATTTTGTTTTTCTCCTTAACAGACTCATTTTTCACCGTGCTATTACAATGCTCCTCAATGAAAAATCATGTTCCTATAGAACATTAAGACTATTCTGTATCATATCTTTTTCTTTTTTTTTTTTTAAAGATTTTATTTATTTATTTGTTAGAGAGAGAGAGAGCGCGAGCACAGGCAGACAGAGTGGCAGGCAGAGGCAGAGGGAGAAGCAGGCTCCCTGCCGAGCAAGGAGCCCGATGTGGGACTCGATCCCAGGACGCTGGGATCATGACCTGAGCCGAAGGCAGCTGTTTAACCAACTGAGCCACCCAGGCGTCCCAATATCTTTTTCTTTATTAAAAAAAGTATTGTAGTCAAGTACTTCATGATAGAAGGAATATTCATTCCTTCACTTATGTGCTTCGTAATTTTCAAAGACAGATTTTAATAGCCAGGTTCTTATATTTCTATAGTGACCAGAAAACTTTTTTTTTGGAAATAAGGAAATCTTTTACCATATAGGAAATAAGTGACTCCATTAGGGCTGGTATCACTTCTCTGGCTTTACATCAAGGAAAGCGATTTATGAAATGTCAACTCATCCGAATGTGAATTGGGACTGGATAGTTCTCCCTACGCATCCAGCCAGTTGAGCAGGCCATTGCTTCCCAAATCAGATTTCACTGATTCCCAATCAGATTTCAAAAATTTCAAAAATCAGATTTAAAAAAACTGACATTTTTTTTTAATTACAAAAGCACTTTCTCCCTTTTAAAAGCAGAATATTTTGAAGACCTCATAGTAGAAACTAAAAGCAATGTACAGTGGTTAGTGGCTATCACAGAAGCACACTCATTTGTTTTCACACTGCCAGCATCTGGGCTGGTTTGGACACTTACCAACTTTGGAATGATCTTTATTCTGAGGCATATGTTATTTTAGAAACGTAAGAAACACTAATGTTAATACATAACTTAAGGAACAATATAAAAATGGTAGTCATTCTGTTCATGGCTTTCAGGCCCTGAAAGAAGTTTCTATTTTTAAATATGACTTGTAAAGCATGTATCTGACAAAGGGCTGGTATTTAGAATATATCAAGAAATCTTACAATTCTGTAATAAAAAGTCAAGTAACATAATAAAAATCTAAGCAACCTAATGAAAGAAAACAGGCAAACAATTCAAACAGATCTTCCCAAAAAGAGAAGAAACTGTCATCAAACGGTCCATGAGAAAGTGATTAGGGAAATGCAAATCAAAACCACTATACAGCCCGTTAGAATAGCTAAAATGAAGAAGACGGACAACACCAAAGGCTGACAAAAGGGTCAAGCAAGCAGAGCTCACATACTGCTGGTCAGAATAAAATATGGTTAAAACCACTTTGGAAATGAGGCCTGGCAGTTTCTTAAAAATTAAATACACGCCTACCCCATGATTCAGCAGTTTCACTCCTACATATATATCTGGCAGAAAGGGAAGCATGTTCACAAGTCTTCACAGCAACTTTATTATTTATAATATCCCCAAACTGGAAACAGCCTAGTTCTCAGTAAGAGAACAGATAGACTCACAGTCACACAATGGAAAACTACTCAGCAATACAAAGAACCAAATTACTGACACACAAAGTAGATTAAGCTCAAAAACAGTGAGTGAAAGAAGCCTCACACAAAAAGATACCCACTGTATAAGCCCACTTATATGAAAACAGACAAAAATTTTATCTATATAATGGCAAAAAATCAGAAGAGCAATGGCTTCTGACTTTGTAAGAGCAATCTTAAAAAAAAAACAAAAATTTTTATTCCTTAAAAAAATAAAAATAAAAAATGTTTTGGACAAATCATGCTTTTTCTTACATAATTAAGTTAGCAAATGACATGGTCCTTATTACTTTTTTTTTTTAGATTTTATTTATTTGACAGAGAGAGAAATCACAAGTAGGCAGAGAGGCAGGCAGAGAGGGTGGGGAAGGAGGCTCCCTGCTGAGCAGAGAGCCCAATGGGGGACTCGATCCCAGGACCCTGAGATCATGACCTGAGCCAAAGGCAGAGGCTTAACACACTGAGCCACCTAGGTGCCCCAGTCCTTATTACTTTTTTAATGGCAAATTAGTTTTCTTTACACTTTTTAAAAGATTGTATTTTCAAAACTTTATAATATAACGTTAAATAATATATTAAACTAAAAAATACTTTTTCACTTTAAGTCATTTTTGTATTATGAAAAAAATGAAATCACGAAAAATGAAATCATGGAAAAAAATTTTAAGGCTACTCAAAAATGTTCTATTTTTGTGAGAAGGGTCTGATACTCTCATATCAAAATTTGATACTAGAATTTTAGTTTTGAGTTGTTACAAATTCAGTTTTTTGGTATTTGATATTTACTTTATAATTCTGCAAGCTTTACAAAATGATCTGATCACCCCTCATTCCTGATCTTCAAGTTTTTTCCTCTTCCTAAAGTAACTACACCAAGAATGTTTTTATTTTTTTTATTACTTTTTTAAAGATTTTATTTATTTATTTGACAGACAGAGATCACAAGTAGGCAGAGGCCTACAGGAAGAGGGGCGGGGGAAGCGGGCTCCCCACAGAGCAGAAAGCCTGATGTGGGGCTCAATCGCAGGACCCTGAGATCATGACCTGAGCCAAAGGCAGATGCTTTAACCCACTGAGCCACCCAGGCACCCCCCAAGAATGTTTTTAAAACCGTCCCTATTTTTTTGGCAAAACCAACTAAGGCCTTGTAATCTAAGGATCTTATTAACTGTACTACATTTAATTATTTATCATTTATTTATTTTTAAGATTTTATCTTTAAATTATCTCTACACCAAAGAGGTGTTCAACTTACAATCCCAAAATCAAGAGTCACATGCTCCACCAACTGAGTCAGCTAGGCGCCCCGTACTATGTTTTAAGTGTTAATTGGACTCCTTAACATTCTTAGCTCAAATTTCTTTTTTACATTTTTATTTATTTATTTAAGAGAAAGAGAGAGAGAGTGTGTGTGTGTGTGTGTGTGTGCGCATAAGGCAAGGGGGAAGAGGGAGGACAAGCAGACACTCCACTGAGCAGGGAGCCAGACGTGGGACTCGATCCCAGGACCCGGAGATCACAACTTGGGCTGAAGTCAGACACCTAACCGACTGAGCCACCCAGGTGCCCCAATTCAAGTTTCTTTTAATATTTTTTGCATCAAGAGTTAACGTTGAAAGATATAATTTCAATCTGATTGTTTTCCTTTAAAGTGCTTTTTCTACATAAATAAATAAATATTTCTGGGAGCTTTCTAGAAATCTCTCATTTTATCGACAGCAACAGTTTTTCAATGAAGAATTGTGGCAAAGCCCAGGTGCCATGACTTGGAAAGAGCAAAATGATTGGAATATTCAAATATTAATCTATATTCTTCTTGAAACACTCAAACTAGCTCTAAATCATGTATAAAATCATTCCACTAGCTAAATTCTGTTCGTCTTCTGACTTAAAAAAACAAACCAAAAAGCCTACGCTTGTGGAAAATAATTCAAACATTGCAAAACCACACAGAAAAGTCTCTTGTGATGCATAGCCCAATAACCCCTCCCACAAATAATCACTGTGAACAGTATGTATATGCCTCCAGATTCTTTCCTGAGCCTATACAAACACATATATTAATATTATGGATAAAAATGAGTTAAAAACAGACATCACTTGACTACTCTTTATTTCTTTTTAAGATTTATTTATTTATTTGAGGGAGAGAGCGCACGAGCGGGAGTGATAGAGGGAGAGAGAAAGTTTCTCTTCAGAAAACAGAATCCACGCCGAGCACAGAGCCCAAAGACAGTCAACCTCATCAGCCTGAGTTATAGCCTGAGCTGAAACTAAGAGTCGGACGCTCAACCGAATGAACCATTCTGGCGCCCCTTACTTAATATCTCTGTGTTAAACACATACTTACTTCATTCTTCAAAAGTTATACAGTGGCCCATAAATTATTCCCCTGTCAATACATGGTTTTGCCCCATTTTTTCACTTCTTACGAAAAAGATACTATGACCATCTGTACACATATTTTCACCAACTTCTAGAAATGATTTATAGACAAAAATTCTGGTAAGTGAATTTCCTAAATCAAAAGGTAAAACTATAAATTTAATTCTGTTCTATTATATATAGGTTTTAAAAGATAAAACCAATTAACTGACTTTAAAATATTACATGCTGCTCATAACTTAATCACTCAAAAGGCAGAGGAATTACAAAAGCACTTAATCTGCACAAGAGGGGAGACCTGGCTCTTGATGGGAAAGCAGAGAGAAGTGGTGACATCCTAGACTTCATGGTTAAAAAGAAGGTTCACTTCTGAACAAGACAAGTCAGACGTGAGCCCTGTAATTTAGGAAAGTGAATTTCAAAAGTCTAAAATTTACACACTCATTCTATAGATAGCAGACCTAAAAAGACAATATGGTTCAAGCTGAATATAAGGCTTATGATATGAAATGCTGACAAAATTAAATAAAAAATGCTGCGGGGGGAGGGTAGTTGCTTGGAAGGCTCAGTCAGTTAAGCATTCTACTCTTCATTTCGGTTCAGGTCATGATCTCAGGGTCATGGGATCAAGCCCTGCATTGGGCTCCCACTCAGTGAGGAGTCTGCTTGAGATTCTCTCTCTACCTCCTCTTCTGCCCCTCCCCCTGCTCCCTTTCTCTCTCTTTCAAATAAATAAATAAAATCTTTAAAAAAATGTTTTTAGATTCCAAGAAAGAAAAGAAGTGGCTGGAAAAACTACAGTGGTTCCATCTGGCATTCTCCAAGGAGTTCAAATATAAGTTACTGCATATAAAAATGAGCACATAGCCAAGGTGAACAGAAAAACAAACATGAAACAGAACAAGATCAGGAAGGTAAGAGTTCAAAATGAGCTGAGGCTAAGCTAGATTCAGACCCCAGTTAGCTGATCAGAATGTCAACCTACAAAAAGGAACATTTCAAACACAAGTCAGGCAATGATTTACAACCAAAACAGTATCCTAGGTGGTAACAGAAGAGCAGGTATAGATTGGGATGGTTACCATATTTCTGCCTGGAGTCTTGGTTGAAAAAACAAATTCCTAACATTCAAAATGAAAAAAGGAAACATAGTGCCCTTTTTGAGTACATAATTGCAACTCAAACAATCTTTGGTGATTCATTATAGCAACAGAGTATACCGGAGTGTGATGGCTCTTGCTACAGGATCGTTACTATGAATCACAGAGAAAATTCTCTTCACAAATTCATCCACATTCAGAATCTTCTCCAAATGCTTCTCACTTTGCTGAGTAACTTTAAGAACACACAGCCTCAGGAAATTGTTTCTGTGAAGAACCAGAGACAAAGGAAATTAGACCACTTTAGGAAAGTAATATTTAATTAGGAATCAAAGCAACCAAAACAACGTTAAATTTTAGCAACAGGCCCATGTTTTTCAATCTATTATTATTTCTCATCATTAAAAGAGCTGAAGCCTATACTTTGTTTTTGTTGTTGTTATTGTTTTTAATCCAGGAATACCAAGCTGGTTTAATATAAAAAAATTAAGCAATGTAATTCATAACATTAACAAGCTAAAGAAGTTACATGATCATATCAATGCAGAAAAAACAATGAACAAAGTTCAATAACTAATCCACGACTAATCAAACTTGGAGTAGAAGAAAACTGCTTTAACTTGATAAAGAATATAAGCCAAAAGCCTATATATAGCTAGTATTATATTTAAGTGGCGAAAGAATGAATGCTTTCCCCAGAATCCTGGGGAAAAGGCAAACAGGCCTCTCATTACGCTTACAGAACATAGCTCTGGAAGTTCAAGCTAGTGTACTGAGAAGAGGAAATAAAAAACACACAGATCAAAAAGGAAGAGAAACAGTCCAGATTTGCAGATGACACGATTCTGGGAGTGGTTAGGATATCTGATTACTTCACCATGTTGAAAGAGGGATTCTCAAGTTTTTGCTTTTGCACTTGTTAGCATACCTGAAATGCCAAAACAAAACATAAGGAGTCCTTTTCAAATGTCCAACAGTCTTCTTAAAAACAGTAATTTTCTCATGTTGTGCACACTGCTCATCCAGGTTTGTCTTAAATTTATTATGTATAATAAACACAAATGTTCAAACTGTCAGAAAGGTAATATATCACAGACTCTGGTGACCTACTGCCAAGACTGGTATCTTGGCTCTGTCTCTCTGACTGTATTATCACTGTGACAAGTTTAACTTCTTTGCTCAATTCAATATCCTCAATTATCTAATGCTGATCACAGTACTTAACTCACACGCGAAAACATGTGCAAATGAGAACATCATTGGAGGCACAGAAAGAGCTCAGTAAACGTTAGTTACTCATATTATTACAGATGTGTGAAATAAATGTCCCCATTACCCCTTCACGTCTTCATCTAATCAAAGAATACAGACAACATTACTCACAAAAATTTAGTATGTTTGAGGATTTTCGTTAAAGAAGATTATATATAAGATGAAAACTAAGGAAGCAAATAAATAGAAAATTTGTAGTAAAGAAAATGAGACCTATGGCAAAATATTCAACCTCACAAGTTATTTATAAAATGCTAGTTAGAACAGCAATGAAGTACCATTTTATACCTAGCAAATCAGAAGTAATAAAGCTAACAGCCAGGGCTGACTAGGTTGTGGTCAGTAGGTATGCGATCTTGGTGAAAGTACGAACTGATAGAACTGCCTTGGCAAACACTTACAATACATTTGAAAGGAAAGAAAAAACTCATGTCTGTTAGAAGGGATAGTAGATGTCCTGCAACTCAGCATTTACAGCTCCGTCTCTCTCTCCTCCCATAGTGGGTGGACAGAACTAATTCCAGATTCAATCCTTTCCGATGTGTCCTATTTTATCAGTTGCCTGGATGCTTTCTGACATCCTCAGACATACATTGGAAGGAAGGATGAGAAAGGTTAAAGCCAAGGCCAAGAGCTCTAAGCATATATTACAGAAAGAGGAACACAAAGGAACAAACACTCAAGTATCAGAAAGGCATGTGGAGCCAAAATAACATACTCGAGGTCAGAGGAGATCATGTGACAGCTGTCAGGAGTCAGAGTTTGGAGACACTGCTCTGCTGATGTACTAAGAGAAAATGGGGGCTCCAAGTAGGAATCGTATGGTGTTTGGTGGCATGAAGCCTACAGTTAGAAAATGAAGCATAAGCAGTTAGCGATGTCTGCAGTCCTGCTGCAGGACACCAAGATGGCAGTGACAGAAAGAGAAGCCCTAGGGATGAATTAAATCTCCTCCATCATATTATGACCAAGGCCAAGAGGTCAGATGGTCTTCCTCTTCTCTCAAGCTAATTCTACACATCTCTTCTTCAAGTCTGACTTGGTGTGTGTATAAACACACAAGTGCATGGAAAACGGTGGAAAGAAACAGGAGAGGGACTGGTGGGGAGAAAAAAAAAAATCTAAAAGGTACTGATCCAGTCTTTCAATGTTTCAGCCACTTCACAGTAACATGTAATCTTGTGTTATAAAATAAGTCACTAAATCAGGAACTTCTCAGAACAATGTGCAAACCACAGATACTTCCAAAAGATGCAATAATATATACATTAAGATTATCTTAATTGGGTTTATTCTGTTCCCCCCAAAATAAGTCCTCTCTGACTTGTCACTTCATTTCTGCTTAAAATGCAATTATATCTCACACCAAAAAGTTTTGCAGACTGCCCCGTACATCCACTAAAATGGTCACTAACCACATGGAAGTCCAGAAGGGTAAAAACAATAAAGACCAAAGCATCATAAACAGAGAAATCTGAGCAAAGTAGTTTAGGACACTGAGGCTTTAAAAAGACTTACCCGGGACGCCTGGGTGGCTCAGTTGGTTAAGTGGCTGCCTTCAGCTCAAGTCATGATCCCAGCGTCCTGGGATAGAGTCCCACATTGGGCTCCTTGCTCGGCAGGGAGCCTGCTTCTCCCTCTGCCTCTGCCTGACTCTCTGTCTGCCTGTGCTCGCTCTCTCTCTCTCTAACAAATAAATAAATAAAAATCTTAAAAAAAAAGACTTACCCAACTCTGAAAACATCTGCTAACTTCAGGAACGCAGAATTGATGAGAATAGGGAATGGATACTTCTGGAAGAGCCTTGGAAAGCGAACAACTGCTTCACACTGTTCACCAAGTTTGCCGGATCTTAGACCTATGAAAAGCACGAAAATGGGAGAACAGCTTAGAAACCTGTGGCTATAAGGAGGCAGAAATAGCAAATACACAGCATCCCACAGCCATAAAATAACAGTCATTCATGGTTAGGTAAGGTACCACGGTAATTCATGAGCTTCTTTTTTTTTTTTAAGATTTTATTTATTTATTTGACAGGCAGAGATCACAAGTAGGCGGAGAGGCAAGTAGAGAGAGGGTGAGGAAGCAGGCTCCGCACTGAGCAGACAGCCCGATGCGGGGCTCCCAGGACCCTGGGATCATGACCTGAGCTGAAGGCAGAGGCTTTAACCCATGGAGCCACCCAGGCGCCCCAATTCATGAGCTTTTAAAAAAAAAAAGGGGGGGGCCTATAAAATAGTAATTTGGTAAACTGCCACTTGAGATATAAGATAATGAAAAGGAAGTAAGATTTTTTTTAAAAGATTTTATTTATTTATTTGACAGAGAGATCATAAGTAGGCAGAGAGGCAGGCAGAGAGAGAGGAGGAAGCAGGCTCTCTGCCGAGCAGAGAGCCCGACGCAGGACTCGATCCCAAGACCCCGGGATCATGACCTGAGCCGAAGGCAGAGGCTTTAACCCACTGAGCCACCCAGGCGCCCCAGATTTTTTTGTTTTCAAAAAAGGTTGAGTATTTTAAGGATACCTAGGGCCATAAAATAAATCTCGGCAAATTTAAAAGGACTGAAACCATACTTTATGTTCTCTGACCACAGTGGAAATAAATTAGAAATTGCTAGGAGAAAAATATCTGGAAAATGCCCAAATATTTAGAAATTGAACAACTTCTAAATGAGCCATAGGTGAAAGGGAACTTAGAAAAATCTCTTGAACTGAATGAAAACGAAAGCAAAATCTGTGTGATGCGGCCAATGCAGTTCTTAAAGAAACATTTATAACATCAAGTACTTAATATTAGGGAAGAAGAAAGGTCTCGAACCAATGGCCTAACAAAGGGGCCAAGATAATTCAATGGGGAAAGGATACTCTTTTTAACAAGGTGTCCTGCAACAAGTGGAAATCCATAAGCAAAAATAAATAAAACCTCAATCCTTAATTTGCACCATATACAAAAATTAACTCAAAATGAACCACAGACCCAAATATAAGAGCTGAAATTATAAACCATAAAAAGAAAATACAGAGGAAATTTTTACGAGCTTGGGTTAAGCAAAGAATTCTTAGGTAAAACACAAAAAGTATAAATCAAAAAATAAAAAAGTAATAAACTCCATCAAAATTAAAAACTCCTGCTCTTCGAAAGACATTGTGGAGAGAACGAAAAGACAAGCTGCACAGCAGAAGAAAATATTTAGAGAACACCTATCATAAAGGACGATGTGGAGGCTGCTTTTAGGCCACAGGCTTGAGCAGTGGAAACTGAGTAAGGTAAAGGGGCCCACAGTGACCACTGAGCTGAATGACGCACCTCAGAACATCCATAAGCCCTGGCTGACCGATGGGCTACTTACAACCAGGCGCAGGAACCGAAAAAGGAAAATCCCTGCTCACTTCCCCCACTACACCACACTCCCCCTCCAGCACGGCCTCCCCACAGTCTCCTCTGCTGTCCTGCCAGGCTGCTGTCTGGCATGTATTCAGTGAACTACTGTCTCCTTCCTTCTGCCTTGGGTGCATTCACAACCCCCGACTCCAGCCTCCACCCAATACCTCCACAGGCAGCATCCACACTTCTCGTGCCTCAACAAGATGACACCCTGATTTTTGAAATGGGCGAGATTTGAAGAGAAATTTCATTAAAAAAGAAATATGAATTTCTTCATAATCATGGAAATACATGGGAGTTAACAGATGTTCAACATTGCTGGTCATCAGGGGCGCCTGGGTGGCTCAGTGGGTTAAAGCCTCTGCCCTCAGCTCGGGTCACGATCTCAGGGTCCTGGTCCTGGGATAGAGCCCCGCATGGGGCTCTCTGCTCAGCAGGGAGCCTGCTTCCCCCCTCTCTCTGCCTGCTGTCTGCCTACTTGGGATCTCTGTCAAATAAATAAATGAAATCTTAAAAAAAAAAAACATTGCTGGTCATCAGAGAAATATAAATTAAAAACTACATTATGATACTGCTACATACCCAAGTGACATACCAAGTGCTCAGGAAGATACGGAGCAACTATAACTCTCATATACTGTTGGTGGGAATGCAAAACTATACGTTTCTTTGGAGAACAGCTTGGCTGTTTTTTATAAAGATAATCAAATACCTAACTAAAAATCAACAATCCCCCTTCTAAATATTTATCCAAGTGCTTTGAGAGTTTACATCCATACAAAGATTTGTATTCAAATGCTCACAGCCAGGTAATAGCCCCAAACTGGAAACCACCCAAATGTCCATCAACTGGTGAATGAATAGACAAACTGTGGTCGATCCATACAATGGGCTACCACCCAGTAATGAAAAGGAAACGATGCTGATTCATGCAACAACAGGGTAGATCTCAAAAGCACTGTGCTAAGTAAAAGAAGTCAGACCCAAAAGAGACTATAATACTGCATGGCTATTTTACAGGACAATTGAGAAAAGGCAAAACTTTGGGACAGAGAACAGATCAGTGGTTGTCAGGGGCTAGAGAAAGAAAATAGACTGCAAAGGAATACAGGCAAAGTTTTTGGGGTGAAGGAAATGTTCTGTGTCTTGACTGTGGTTGTGGTTTCATGACTGTATCCATTTTATTATCTATAAATTATACCTAAATAAATCTGACTTTAAATATGTAAAAAACCCAACAAACAAAGATAATATTCAATCCCTAAAAAATATTCATTTAGAATGAATATCATGATGGCATTAAGAGCATAAGCTTCGAATATTTTTTAGTATTTTGGCACTTATGAAATGCTAATTATATCCATATTCTTTTTAAAATTTTTTTTTAAGATTTTATTTATTTATTTGACAGAGCTCACAAGTAGGCAGAGAGGCAGGAAGAGAGGGGGGGAGAAGCAGGCCCCTTGCTGAGCAGAGAGCCCAATGTGGGGCTCGAGCCCAGGACCCTGAGATCATGACCTGAGCTGAAGGCAGAGGCTTAACCTCCTGAGCCACCTAGGCACCCTAATTATATCCATATTCATATAAGAATAAGTGCCCTAGAATATCTCTGTTCAATAAACTGCTCACTTTTAAAAAATGACAAAGGAAATATTCATCTGAGGACTCTATTGATTGTCACTATGTTTCAATACAAAAGACAACCACAGAGTAAATCTGCACAGGCAATTCCTACAACTTATTAATGGTTTGAGTTCTGTAAATGCACTCACATTGGTTATTTGGTACTTGGAATATATTTCCTTGCAGGAAAAAAACAGCACTATCAGCGCTCATCATATTCCAGAATCCAATAACCACTTATAGTAAAAGTTCCTATGGGAAAATTAATTCAAGTTTCTAATTGAGATATTTAGAACACAGCCCTTCTTTGCCTGCTCCTTTCTTCCCCTACCCCCCACCTCCATACACAGAAAAACTGCCACCAAAGCTCCTGGAATCGGTTTCCAACCAAACACAGTGCCAGTGGAAATGTTGTAGGTAACTGGCAGTGGCTCACGGAGCTTTAAAAGCTTTTCTAAAGACCTGACTTGACAAAGGGGTCACAGGACACACACATAGGGCAGTAAGGACAAAAAGGAAGGGGAGAAGAAGACGAGCCAAGTCTCAGGATGGAGGTGAGAGAACAATGGAACAGATGTGTTTGTGTGTGTGTGCTGCGGGAATCTGGTGGGACAATCCACGGTAATCGGACTTTTTTCCTCTTCTTGCTGCCTGTAGTCAAGTGATGCAGAAGGGAGTAAAGTTCTGTTTGAAATGAATTAATTATCCTTGGTTGGGATGAAAAAGGTAAAGTAGGAAGCAGCCCATGCAGAGGGAGTTTGCTGACAGAATATGATGTTTCATTTTCCCTTAAAAAACACAATCACAGGGGCACCTGGGTGGCTCAGTGGGTTAAAGCCGCTGCCTTCGGCTCAGGTCATGATCCCAGGGTCGTGGGATCGAGCCCCGCATCGGGCTCTCTGCTCTGCGGACAGCCTGCTTCCTCCTCTCTCTCTGCCTACTTGTGATTTCTGTCTATCAAATAAATAAATAAAATCTTTAAAAAAAAAAAAAAGAAAGCAAAGATCAGATTTTGCTTTACCATTAAGAAAAAAAAAAAAACACAATCACAGACCACATTCATTGGTTTAAATGGGATGACCTTAAGTGTACCAAAGGTAATTTTGAATCTGGCCAGAGAAATGTTTTGATTTCTCTAATAATGTCAAATTTTACTTCCTTAACATAAAATAGACCCTCATTCCTACAACAGGGCTGATAAAGAATAGTAAATTTCTTGCTTAACAACTGATATAACAGCTTTAGGTAAAAGGAAACAAGAAGCAAGACTGGCTCTGAGGGACAGAAGTTAAGGTGCTAGAGAAAAAGAAATGTATTA
>RCUC01137400.1:0-20557 GCA_003697995.1 Taxidea taxus jeffersonii | reverse complement strand
AAATCCAAGGAAACAAAGGGGAGGTGGAAAGGGAGGTGAGGCAGAAAACCAATGACGATAGCCAAGCCTGTAGGACCCTGCCTAGCTGAGTTTCTGGCGCTACACTTATTCTGGAAAACATTACCTACTAAAAAAGACCTAAGCTCTTTTTGTCAGTTGTTTTTATAACACATATAGACATATTTCTAAGGGGCTATGCCTCTTTCAGGTTAGAATTTAGTCTGTACACCAGACCTGGGGCCTGGCCATTGTAGGCTTTAAAAGCATATAACAATTTAATTTCATTTTGTATCCACAACTGCTTTTAAAGGAAATATGCTATTAGAGCTCCCTCAATCAAAAAGCCTTCCCCACCCCCGCCCCACTAAACTTAAAGACTGTTAACTTTTAGTTTCATAGACTGTGCTTTCTTTTTAAAGTTACATTTGCTTCTACAAGACAGCCTCTTTCTCCAAGATTAACATTTCATATGATTGTTCCTGACAATGGATTCACTTCCAGAGGCCCTGCTCAGGATAACCAAAAAAGGGCATGTAGCTGGCTGGTTTTGGCAGCCTGCACACAGCTTCAGAGCTTTTTAGGTCTTGGTTTTTCTGATGAGTGATTTCCTGAGCATGCCTAGGGAATGACAGGCATCTCCACAGGCAGGCTGCATCCACCTCGGCCCGGGTGTCGTCATTGGCTGCCCTAGTAGAGAAACTACAGGACAATGCATACCACCGACCGCCGACTGTAAACATAGGGGATATGTGTTCACTTAGCACGGACTTCTGGGAGGGGCTAAGGAAGGGCGGTCTGGAGTTTTATTGAATAGAGCAGTGTGTATTAGGCTGCCTGCCTGCCTGCCCTCTTGCTGTGCTCCCGCTAGAGAAATCAGTCCTTCCTTTCGGACTTAGTCCCCAGGAAGAAGTTGCAGCCTGCGAGGTAAGCCACAGAGGGCTTTCTTTTAATCTCTTCAGAGAGTCTGGGGGCTTTCTGTGGGTTTCAGTCAACATTCCTGCTTAAGGTAGCTGGAGATGCAAGATTGTAAAAGCCAATAAACCATGCAAATTCGCAGAGCCAGACTGGGCTTTGCTGCCCTGCAGATGTTCCCGGAAGACAAACAGGATGAGATTTCAAGTTCTGTTCTTGGAGTTGGGACAGGAGGAGAGATCACATAGAGACATACAGACGTATACTCAGGGACCACAGACAACCTTAGTAAGGGAAGCCTTTTGTTTAGGAGTGCCACGGGAATTCTACCTGATAGCCACAGGCCAGGGTCAGCAGGCCTCGCCGGTCTGCCCACACCGGTGGTCTCTCCTGCATCTTTTATTCCCAGGCGTCTAAAGAGGTTTTACTTTAAAAATAACTTTTTAGGTTAATGAGAAACCAAAAAGTAATGGTTTTTAACCAAAGCCATTTGCATATTGTTTTGCTACCAGTTTTTAAGGCTAGACTTCTAGAGCTGCAAGGAAATAAGTTCAGAGGTGGAAAGAGCGTTTAGCACCAGTTGGGTTCATGTAACTGATCTGATACTTGCCAAGACAGGAAGATGCCTACCACGATCTGTTTCCTATAAAACCTAATAATGAGAGAATGCATGTGCTAGTGGGTGTGTTTTTAGAAATCGCATTTAACATCCTACCAGACCATTCCTTTAGAAATCTTATTTTCTGTTTGAAAATGTGTCTGTGACTAGAGAATGTGAAAAGATGTCGTTTAGGAAGTGCGTTCCAGAAAGAGAGGAAGCAGTCTTTCATTTCAACATAGTCAGACATATTTGGGCATCTTAAACAGTAGTACAAGGCAGCCAGTTGGTAGTAGCCTGGAATTCCTTTTAGAAAGAGCTGATTGTAAAGGGTGGGGGAATTTTAGTGCTATGGTAATACATGGTCAGAAAAAGTGGATGAGAACAAAGTAGTTGGTTTTCATAGATCCCTTCTGTTAACAGGGCTGTGCAGATGGACTTGTAAACTGGAATAGTAAAATCTTTCTAATGTGTTTGGCAAAACCAGACGTGTATGACTAGAGCTTAAGTGAAGACGAGGTGGTATGTGGCAAGGAGGGCAAGTCTGATAATTTTTAAATAAACTTGGGTATTAAAGGTTTTCAGCTCCAAAGGACTGAATTTGCTTTTCTTCTGCCAAGTAAGGTGGTTTTGTGTTGAGACTCATTAAATAATCTTTTCTCTTTGTATTTAGAAATTTGGGGATAATTTTCTTGAGAATGCCTCTCTCCCCTCCTAGAAGTGATATATGAGAACAGAGTTCCCTGTGAATTTCTTTTCCTGGAACAGTTCTGAGTAAGTGTGGGAGAAAGGGCTGCAAGTGAAAGCTATAGTTTGATTATTGTCCTTCCCTCAAAGAGATCAAGTTCCAAACTATTTTCACAGTGTTTTTAATGTCAATCAAAATATGGAGAGCAATTTCTTTTTCAACTGTTCTCTAAACCATGTAGGGAATGCAGTTTGGAAGGAAATCTATAATCTTGGGATTTGAGGATAAATTCCATTTTGAAACCAACATCTCCAAATCCCTGAAAGTTCAAGCTTTGCTGCCACCACCCTCCCCTCTTCTTTGTGCGCGCCCCATCCCCCAACAACCACAAAAACACATTTTTTCAACATAAGTGTTGTACTCTCCGTAGTGATGTGCTGGATTTGCTATTTTACTTTATAAGGGGATTTGCTATTTTACTTTATATTGAGCTTTGGGCAGCTGTTTGTGCTACTTTCCTCCAGCTGAATGTTAGCTAGAGCACATCTCCCCAATTGGGGAGGTAAATGGAGCTTGATGAAACTGCTGGGCAAAAACTTTCATTTTAATAAAATCATTTAATTAAGAAATATAACAGCAAGAATCTAGAATAACAAGTCACTAATAAAAAACGGATCTCAGTATGCACAAGGGATGTGCAGTGGATAGATCCATAGGTGACAGGCTAGGTTGTTTCCACTGGTTCAAAACCAATGGAATAAATAGAATAAATTAAATAATTCAGATAAAAAAAATTGCTTTAGAGAAATATGCAATTCTTCCGTTAAAGTTAAGAGGAGAACCAGGCTCAAACTGCAGCGTAACGGATTTATATGGGATGCATAAAAGCACACCTGGTGCTGAGGCTATTAACAATTCTCATTGGCTCCTATGACCGACCGGCCTGAGGATTTCCTGCTCTTTGGCAGATGGAATAGGTTGGTGCTGAGTGTAACCTGGGTGCTCTGTGGCCTGATAAGCCCAGAATGCACCTCAGTAGGCCTTTTCTTAAAAACACATATAGTTGGGGTGCCTGGGTGGCTTAGTCACTTAAGCGTCTGACTCTTGATTTTGGCTGAGGTCATGATCTCAGGGTTGTGGGGTCAAGCTCTGTGTCAGGCTCTACACTGGGCATGGAGCCTGCTCGAGATTCTCTCTCTCCCTCCCTTTGCCGAGTAAAAACAAACAGAAAAACCGCACATGTAGCTGTCATGGAGATACCCTCATGGTAGCCTCATGGCAGGGCTGCTCATCAGTGATTCTTCAGCAAGACAGAAAAGTGACGTAAAGACAGGCATGTCAAGGAATTAGCTCAGTCCCCATCTGTCTGCAGTCTATCACATGCCTTGGAAATGTGGTGGGGTGAGTCCGTGGTGGGGGATGGGGAAAATGCTGACAAAGTGGTATGCAAATAGCATGGTAGGCCTAAGGAGGAGGTTAGATGCTGCCAAAAAATTTTTAGACTTTAGAAGAGTTTTCTGGGTAAATTCTCTCAGAGCCTGAAAATAGAACCATTGGATCCTTATTGAAAGTCCTTCATCTTTCATGCTAATCCAAGTTTGTCATTAGAGAGATGCCCATAGGTTCTGAGTCCTTGGGTAATTTAAAGAGGTACTTGTAGCTTGGGCTAAACTCAGGAGCACCGCTAAGAGAGCTCAGTCCCAGCACTCGTTCCTCTGTTCAGGTAGCTAAGACCTTTGAGGAAGCCATCAATTCCTTGACCTCATGGATGGAATGGGCATAATGACGCTTCTCCTACTTCCCATACTGGTTAAAATGTCCAAATGAGATGAGGCTGCTTTCCCCTCTTTTCTGTATATAGGCTATATACCCCAATTTGAGGCCTCTGGACATTAAGCTCATCCTGACTGTATCCTCCACTTCTTACCTAGTTTCCCTGATTATCATATTACCCTGATTATAGCTCCTTCCTCGTACTTGAGGACCCTTGAATGGTGCCTTCTGAATCTAGTTCTTTCTAGAACCCCAAGCCCCGAGTCTTGGGAATACTGGTCCACCCCAGTGTTATCTGAACTTTAGCTCTGGTGATCAGAGGCCAGGAGAACACATACCAGGAGGCAGAATGAGATGGATTATCAGTGGTACAAGGCCATATCCAGGAACCAGGAAATCTGAAGATCCAGTTGAGTAGAAGACCAGTGACAAGGTGCTGACAACAGAAAGGCCTTAGTAAATGAGGCAGCTTCTCTGCCTCCAGCCAAAAGCATGGAACTAATCCCAGCATGTCAAGCCTGGGCCTTGTAGAGAGGGTGAGGTAATCAGGAGCACCTGGCTGTGGTTCCTGTTGGTATTGAGACCAGACTGCTCCAGGGATCGAGCCCCCACCCCCACTCCCTGCTCCCTGTTTCCCTCAATCTTTAGTATCCCCAGCTGGCTCTCCTGGGACTGATCCTTGGTGGCCTCTCTAACTTCCCTATCCCCAGTCCTCTATCTCTATCAGCTCCCCTGGCTCCTGACCCCCTGCCCAAACAAGGGCTTTCCTGATGCAACACAGACGATCTGCAATGTCCCAGCTTTAGGGTGAAGCCCAGAGAATAGCAGGAGGGTCAAGCTCGGTTATGTTCAAGATAGGGGAAAGCCTCTTAACTTTTTTCAGGCGGGGCGGGGTCGGGGGGCAGTTAGAGCAGAGTTGATGTTGGAGCGATTTCTGTGGAAAGAGAATCATCTGCCTCTCACCCCCACTCTCCCAGTTGGCTGGCAGTAAGTGAGAGTGGGAGGAGGGCAGGGAGAAGAGGCAGGCTGGGTGCAGGCAGGAGAGGTAAAGGAGCAGCCATGTGACTTGTTTGTCCCTGTGTTGTGGTTGCTGTGAATGCCTCTGAAATCTGATGAAACCTCTAAACCCTTGCGGTCCCTTGTGAACCCGCCTTTTGTGATTGACAGGTGAGAAAGCTTGAGCGGGGGAGGTTGGGGTGGGGAGTGAGGAAAAGTCTTGATTTCCATTGGAGCCAAGGGTGGATGGGATCAGAACAGAGTAGAGGTGTCCTTCCTTGTTTCCCTGATTTTCTGAAGGAAGAAAGGATGGTGTGAATACACAGATATATAAAAGCTGACTTCACATGACCCCCCCATTACAAAGAAAAGGAGATCATCTCTAGAGAAGCAGTTTTCTGTGGGGAGCTTGTAGGGGCTGCAGAAACTGGGAAGGGCTACTGCCAAACCTGTGCTGAGAGTACCACGAGCTTAAGAAAAGGATCACTAGGGGCACCCGGGTGGCTCAGTGGGTTAAGCCTCTGCCTTTGGCTCAGGTCCTGATCTCAGGGTCCTGGGATCGAGCCCTGCATCGGACTCTCTGCTTGGTGGGGAGCCTGCTCCCCGCCCCCCCCCCCACCTGCCTCTCTGTGTCAAATAAATAAATAAAATCTTAAAAAAAAATAAAAAGGATTGCTAGGTACAAGTCAGGGAATAATTGGAGGAAAGTAATTTGGGGGAGGTATTTTAAATGAATATGTCTGTTATATTTCAGTGATGGAGAACTTGAAGATAAATTGCTTTTTAATCACTTCCTGAGACTTCTGGCATTGTTTTGTGAATATACGGATGAAAATACTTGGCTGTAAGGAAATCATCGTACTTGAAGAGGGACATATTAAGTAGGAATATATAATTAGTTCCTTTGACACCCACATGTAACATTCTCTCTCGCTTGTCTCAACCTGGGGAACGAAGCAGATCTCACCGGTGTGCTGCAGATGGGCAGGACCAGGGAAGAGAGCCCAAGGGGTCCAAGGGCCAGAAGCATCAAGGACATTAGTTCCGCTGGGGTCAGGAGGGCTAAGCCAGAATAGATATAAAGTATAACAATGGACTGACGTGTGAATCACAGCCAGGTAAGTAAAAGAAAAACAGCAAAAATCAAAAGGCAGGCAGAGGTTTAGAAACCAAAAGCCTGTCTAGCAAGGCAGTGTGCAGACAGGTATGGTAACATGGGTGAGAACACCTGGCAGAGTGTTCAGGGCAGATAGACCTATGTTAATAGGCGGTGGTAGCTCAAGTAAAGGGACAGGAGTATAAGATAACGTATGGAGGGCACCTGGGTGAGTCAGCTGGTTAAACATCCACCTCTTGGTTTTGGCTCTGCCTTGATCTCATGGTTTGTAAGATCGAGCCCCAACCTTGGGCTTGTTCTCGGTGAGGATTCTGCTTGAAGGTTCTTTCCCTCTGCTCCTCTTCCACTTGGACACGCATGTGCATGCATGCACGCATGTGTGTGCCTTCTCTCTCTCTCTCTCAGATAAATGTATCTTTAAAAAAAGAGATACTTATGGAATAATAAAGGGATGGAATCACAAGGGAATCCAAAAACAGAAGCCACAATTGGACCAGGATCCATAGAGAACAGGGTTGGAATCAAGGTGGGTCATAGTATGTCTATATGCTTCCGTGAATGTGACTCAGCTACAGCACATGTGACTGCTCCTTTCTGCTGTTCTACAGACTGGAAAGTTCGCTCTGTGCTTCCTGGTCAAATTCTGAGAGAGGAGACCTGAGTGGTTCCACTGATACTGTTGTCTTTGGCAAATCCCCTAGCAGGAGGATATCAGAGGTTGCTGCATGCTCATGGATGAATTACCAGTGGGCCTGACAGCAGTAGTCACTATCATCCCCCGGGGGGAGAAAAACAGCCCAGTGGGCAATTTTAGTTAGAAGAGAAAGTTAGGCATGGAAGGCAGATTTGCTGAAATGTCCAGGGGCTATCAATGTATGTCGTCCCAATTTTTATGTGACTGAATTCCTAGAGAAGCAAACACTTAATGTCAGGGTCATACAGTACTTGATGACCACTTTGGCATGCCCAATGAACCAGTCTTAAGGGAGGTTAGCTTGGAAACTTGCAGCACTGATAATTGAAAAGATAGAATTATCCATTTGAGAAAGATTCTAAAGAAAAACACTTAAGTGTTTTTGTTGGCAAGAAACATCGTATGAGTCATAGGTGTGCTATGGCTCCTCCCAAACTAAAGCAGTCTTTAAAATTCAATAAATAATGATTTAATAATTGTAATAAATAAAAAATACTACATCTCAATGTAAATTACAGTACTTCATAAACTTACTGCATAAAAGCTATGTACTCAATCAGTAAAAGTTTCAGTTCTCTACAATGTGTAGTGTAATCTTTCATTCACTGAACACCTGTCTCGATGTCTGTCATGGGAAATAAAATGAAATAAAACAAAACAATATGCTCTACTCTGGGCTTGTTCTTCATAGAAGCATTCACAAATATGCATCCAGGAATGAGTGTCAAGGACCAGAGAGGGTCAGGAGAACAAAAGATGAGGAATAGATAAGGGATCTATTCCCAAAAGAATGAAAGTTGGGGCCATGTGGATGCCTTCAGTTATTTGGAGTACTTTTATATGGAAAGAGGAGAATGCATGCGTATTTCTCAAGATAGCAGGACTAAATACATGTATCCTCTATTCTTAAAGCTGGGCAGGGTCTTAGGAGACCTTTAGCCCAGGGAGCACAAATCATTTTTCATCTGTTTGCCAGCTCCAGACAATTGGTAGCGACATCCTGAAACGATGTGTTGAGAAGGATTCTGAGGCTCAGTGGGGGCAACAAATGCTGTCATTGACAGTGATGTCTGGTGCGGAAAAAAAGGGACATTGCTACTCAGGTACCATATATTTCACACCATTGATGTAGTCCGTAGGTTCCTAATCTCTGCATTTTGAATCCTGGGGAAGACACAGAATTATTGCAAGAAGTAAACAAATCCATATATGCAGCCAATGTTTTTGACAAACTGAGTAAATAATAGATCTTACACAATACATGTTACTATTTTTCTAATTATATAGATGCATTATAATGATAAAATGTTAATTTACTTAAAATAGTTACTGAAGTCATAGTAGCATTTGGTATTGTATTTTCTCAGTCAGTGGACTTAAAACATATTATGAGGAAGCTGGGACAAGAAATTTATGATTTAATAAGAAATTCTTTTAAAAAAAAGAACTAGTGATTTTTCATTTTCTAGGCAAGAGACCAAAGCCTGGCCATACCAAGTAAAATTATACGTGCATTTGTAGGTCTCTTTGATTAATGTCAGTAAGATTTATAATGGCAGAAAACAGCTTCTTTTTTTATTAACGTATACTCAGTTCCTGGCACATCGAAGAAGCCTAATATCTGTTCAATGAAAGAACAAAACAAGTGACTTGATCAAGGTCTTCCAGTTAATTAGGGTGGTTCTGGAACACACAGCGCCTAAGTCCCAGGCTGTTGCCTGTTTCAGTCCGCTAGATTGCTTCTCCTGAAAGAAGCAAGAGAGAATGTCCCATGTTAACAGTTCCAGGATTTCAGCTATACAGTACAGCCCAGTTTGCCTATAATCTGTAGTCCAGTAGATCTTAGCCAGTGTCTTAATCAGGATCAACTGTAGGGCTTTTTGAAAATATAAATCCCCGAGTCCCATCCCCTGGAGATTGTGATCCAGTAGGTCTAGGGCAAGGTCCAGCATCTGTAGTTTGTTAAAAAAACAAAACAAAAAAAACCTCTCTAGTGATTCTGCGAAAACGTCCTGGCTCAGTTCTGTACATCTATGTTTAAAATAATTTATAGTAGATATATGGAGTAACTTACTCCTCAAAAGTGTAGTTGTGTAGTTTTGAGTAATTTCTTTCTGAAAGTTATAGCTGTATGTTCCAAAAAATCAGTTTTCCCGAAGAGTCTAGAATATTTATCTGAAAATTCCTCCAGCTTCCCGTACTCTTTTAGCTTGGGCGCAAAGCTATCAACCCTGTAAGGTCAGGCTGTCTGATGAGATTTCCAGTGCTTGCTTTTGTAAAGCATTGGAAATGTGGCAAGAATAAAATTTCTCATGGTATTTCCACTTCCTGGTCCAGCCACCATTACTAAGTGAAATTTAGGCTTTGGGGGAGGGGTGAATTGAGGAAAATTTTTCTCTTTTAAGTATTTCTGTCCTTAGGATGTTTGTTTAGGTTACTATAGGCATTTAATTTACCAGGAAGAGCAGAAGATGTTTTTCTCTGTTCTCAGCCTTAGGGTAAGGAATGTGCAAATCCTGAGTAGAAGTGGGGAAAAGCTTCCTCCCCCTCACCCTACATCTCCTCTGAGGCCAGGGCCTTCATAGCCTCTGACTTAGATGTTTCCAGGGATGGCCCTTACAGAAGCATGTGAGCCCTCAGAGACAAGAGGCCTCGGGTGAACACTTCCGCAGAACTGAAAATCTATCTCTAGGGTCTTCCTTTACTCAGCAGTCAGGAGTTACATCCTGAAGACGTAACCTGCACAGAAGAAGTGACCATATTCAGGGCAGCAAGTACATAAATTATATTCACTGAGGACTATAGAGCTAAAAGCATCTCTGCCTGAGTAATGTGATGCAAGAAGAATGCCAGAACTGCTACTTATTTGTACAGATGCTGTTTAGTTTACAGAGCAGTGCTTCCACTGTGTGCATGAAGGAGCACTTGCTGGAGAAGAGCAGCCACAAAGGAAGTAGATTAGGACTCACACGAATAATGACCTCACACCGGCTAGGTCTCGTGTCCCTCTCACACTGTCCCCACTCCGTGCACCCAAAACCACACTGTGGGAAGCCAGCTCCTCCTAGCTCCCAAAAGCCAAAGTTTTAATTTTTAAGATTTTGAGAACTGGTGGTTAAACATAGCCATTATTAGAAATTAAACTATATCAACTGACAATATATTAAAAACCCAGCTAATAAATCCTCAAAACTCATCCCTTCCTAATTATTTCCTTATGTTTAATTATTATCTGTGCTCTGGAAGTTAGTTACATTTATTGTGTCTGTGTGAGGGAAATACTACTGAAATTAACAAATGCTGCAAATCAGATCCCTCATCCCCCTCCCTACACCCCAGAGCTTGTTGTGAAACATTTCCTAGTGTACCTAAGGTATCAAGCTGATAAATTCGGCCTCAATGTAGGAGGGCCAACCAGAATACCTTTGTTATTTTGTTGCATGCAGATTCGTAATGTTTGCTTATGATTGTGTATTTATTTGTTTATGTGTTGATTATTTCTTATGCTCTAGACCATAAGTGCCATGAATCAGGGATTTGGGGATTTTCAGTGCTATGAATTGAAACTAAAAAAGGGCCTCACCCCACACATAGTAGAGAGCTAAATGAGTAAAGAAATAAATGTCCATAATTTATTTCTTCTTGATAAGAAAGCTGAAGCCAGTATTCATGTCTGAGCTCATTGATTCCTCTCTAATTATATTATTACTGAGCGCTTATGACAGTGCCCGGCACGTGCTAAGTAGCATCTAGATGTTTATTAGATAAAAATCAAACAAGTAATCTCCATACAACAACCAGATTTACAGATGAGGAAACTGAGTTACGATTTGTTAAGTGACATATCCAAGGTCACAAAGCTAAGAAGTGGCAGAGCCAGGATTCAAACCTGGGTAACCTGGCTCCATAGTCCACATGCTCAGCCATCACATTGTGCTGCCTATTGCTAATTACTCTAATGATGGAGCCCCTGGCTTGTGTGTGGCTCTGGAGCTGTGATCCATTTGAGAATACACTTTGGAATATGGAAGACTTGAGTTTAAATCTCAAATTGACTATTTCCCAGTCTGTTTCTTTACCTATAAGAGGGGATTATTATTCCTCCACTTAGTAGTTATTATAAGGATTAGAAATAATGTCTCTAAACTGCTTTGCACATGCTGGCACTGAATTAAAAATCATCAGCTCTCAGCTGCGATACTGGTGAAGCTGTCTGTAGGTGTGCATTACCACTAGTCCTCACGCCCTGAGCCACATTCTCCCAGCCTGGATCCTCCATGGGGAGCAAAAGAAGCCGCCTTCTTTCATGTCAGATTCTTCCTGAGGTGGGACTAGGACCAGTAGACAGTAGTTACAGGACACCCTGTTCTGGTCAGCGTAAGCGCTTTGTAACCAGATCTGTCTGTCTCTGGAGCACGCAGCCCTGCTTTTCGGAAGCAGATGACCTCCACCACCCCTTTCAATCACAAAAGTCTTCTCTCCTGCCCTTGTCATTGGATGTGCACTGACTTTAACATTCTAGATCATCTTTATCTGGTATGGCTGGAGGGGTTTATTATTCCTGAAGTTGGGTCATTTTGTAGGTTTTAAGTTTTTTTTACCTGGAATGAGCGAGGGAAACAGAGGAGGAAAAAAGGAGAGAGAGAATGAGATACAGAGAGCAGAGAAGATTGAGACTTACCTGGAGAAAAAAATGCTGAATTTGGGAGGGACGGTGAATCGAAATGGATGGGTAGTTATCCCAAGCCCTTGTAGGTTAATATGGGTAAGAAGATAAGCTAGCTAATTTACTTGCTGTGTGGCAGGCGTCATTCTAGTTGAAGATGACTGTCTCAGGGCAGTCAAGTAAATTAAAGAACTTACCCAAAGTCACACTACTGGCAAATAGCAGAGCCAGAGTCGGTGCCACTCCCTGAGTCCAGCCCTTTCCATTTCCCTCCAGCTGTCTGTTCTGTGTCTTTCCCCAAGAATACGATGGAAACCAGAGCAGGAGGTTTCCATAACCAATCATTATAATTTGTCAGGGAGCCACACTGCAGTTCAGATAGACAAGCACATTGTCATTTCCTGCCATATAAGGAAGCAGGGCTAAACACCACTTCTTTCACTACTGACTCAAGAGGTAATTCAAGTGAGAGACAGGATGAGAATCTAGGCCTATAGCTGTTAAAAAAAAAAAAAAAAAGCCTGCTGAAATACTTTCCATGTTTTCCTTTCTCGGTAGCAGAGATAGTTTAATAAGCAGGTTACACCCTTTTCCTTGATTCAGGGGAAATATTCTGGAATTATGTGCTGAAAGATGAAAATTCTTTGTCCGAATATATGAGTTACTTTAGCTTTTGATTATGTCAAATTTAGATATTCAAAAGGCCAAGACAGAGTTGGTTCTGTGACGCTGAGGAAGGAAGTCAGGGACTGTACCTCTCTGCACAAGTTGACTCCAGAAGTTAGAGTCCACTCACCCTTCCAGCTGTTCTCAGAGATAGTATTTCTTAATAAGCCTTCCCATGTAAGTTTGACCTTTCTGCCTCAAACTCAGAGTATTCGTGTGATCACCCTTTTTCTTAATAACAGTCACAGTGGGGATTTCAGGACACAGGCCCGATATCCAACTTCCTGGAGAGAGAAACTGAGGCATGAGCAATTGAAATTATTTCCCAAGGGTCAGCCAGCCCAGTCTTGCCACAGGGAGTGCCCACTCTTTTACATAACTCAAGGAAGCATTACTTAGTCTTCTTAGGGAAATGAGGAAACTACAAAAAGTCTGGTCAACTTCTCCTAGCTCCCATCTTAGACCAGATTGCATCTGAGGTATTAGTTCCCAAGGGCTACTGTAATAAAGTACCACAAACCAGATAGCTTAAGCAACAGAAATTCCTGTCTCACAGTTCTGGAGGTTAGAATTCCAACAGTAAGGTGTTGACAGTGTTGGTCCTTCCTTTTGACAACTCTGATGGAAGGATCTGTTACAGGCCTCTCTCCTTGGCTGGTAAATGGCTGTCTTCATGTTCACCTAGCATTCTCCTTGTATTTGTATCTCTACCCAAATTTCCTCCTCTTAAAAGACACCAGTCACATCGGATTAGGGCCCATTCTAATGACCACATTTTAACTTGATTACCTCTGTAAAGACCTTGTCTCCAAATAAGGTCACATTCTGATGCACGGAAGTTAGGACTGCAATATGAGAATTCTGAGGGAGACACTTCAAGCCATAACATGCTCCAGTTCAGAATGGTGATGGAAATCCATACAGCATATTTTCTGAACCTCTAAATGCCAAAGACCTTGTTGCTTTCCCTCTGGGTCTAGGAATTGGTTAGCTAGAAATCACTTGGCCTTTTGAACTTGCCCTTGACATTTACTTTCTGCCTTTTGCAATATGAAATTCTGATCCAGTAAAAAGTCAAGAGAGGTCTTTGAAATGACGCACTGAAATGCAGCTTCACATACTGTGGCCTATCTGTGGAAGCCCATGAAACCACGGAGGCAGACTGTCTGGTATGCAGCCATTAGAAGTCGGGGAGGGGGCTTGGTGGGAAGGCTTGGCTGAGGCAACCTCTGAGTCTAAGACTCAGAGCCCTTGGTGGATGTAATCAGCAGTGAGCCGGACTTCATGTACGCCGGCGCAGGGCAGAAGGCAGGGATGGCCATTTTCAGTCATTTTTATAACACCAATCATAACCACGAATCCCCACATACAGGGGAAAATATTAGAAGCTAACACATATTTGTGCTCTGAATCATTTGTCTTCTTTGTTTTCTTCTCTCTCTTTTCATCCTTAAGTTTTTATATACTTCTCCCAACATTCTTCCTAAGTTTATCTGTGTTCAGCATAGTTGATTACACATTACCTACTCATTATACCGTGTCTCCTAACCCCTCTCTTCTTTAGCCATTGTTTGCCTTTACGCCTTCCTTAAAGCTCTTCATGGTTCCGTTTCCCAGTTTCAGTTTTATTTATGGCTACACCCTGTCTTAGGCCAGAGGTGGTAGATAAGGGGGTGACAGTGCCATTTATTATCCAAACCAGGACACTTTTGAGAGGGAAAGGAGGAGCTATTAATAATTTCTCTAAAATAATAGTCCTAAATGTAGGCGGTCCCAGGCAAACTGGGACGGACAGTTATCCTCCCGACACGGTGCAGCTTTCTGCTCCACAGACCACACTTTACCCAGCAACCACTCCTTCGGTTTCTGTACCTTAAAAAAAATAAATTGTGTTCTGATTCTTCGTTTTATTTCCACCCCAAGAAAATGTGTGGTTGTATTTTCCTTTATCCCCTCCTCACTTCTTCTCTTCCCTCGGGATCTCTTATCTCCTTTTATTTTGGTACAATATGACTGCATCTCAGGGAGGCCACTTTGTCTGCCATTAAACGTGTAGGACAGATTTCCCGCCTGTCTGAACCCCCCCCCACACACAACCAGCACCACTGGTGAATGTTCCAAGCTACCCTGGGTCTCAGATGAGCCCTTGCTGGACCGTCCACCACTTCAGCACCTTCGCCCAGAAACTAGAGCAATCTCTCCGCCGTGTAAGCAGCTACATCTAGCAGTGTACACACTGTGTGTATGTCTGGGATGTTACAGGATAGGTTTCTGATATGTGTACCTGTGTACAATTATAGTTGAAAAGATACGGCCTAAAAAAAAAAGAAAATATATGGCCTGAAACATGAGGAGAAAATGAGAATCTAAGCTAACTGTGCATTGCCTTTTTCCTGCTTTTGGTAATCAGGGTTGTTTTCTCATCTAAAGCAGTGTGTACCAAAGGCCTGGCAGCACTGCCATAGGTTTAACGTAAGTAGAAATAAAGTTCAAGGCAAAAAGAATAAACATTGACCTAAGTCCCTTTCAAGTGTAGTTCTTTTTATGATTCAGTAATATGCAACATAGGGTTCATTCTGAAAAATCACCTCCATTATCAATTCAGGCCACGCAAGGAAGGTCTGAACCTCCTTCTCAGCTCTGAAATGAGAAAGGGAGACGTTTTCCTCTTGCGTTTCAATCCATAGATATCTGAAAAACTTGCCATTTATAGCACTATGTCAGCTGGAAAAAGCTATTCTCCTTTTTAGCTATTTTCTTACCTATTTTAGGGTTTTGACCATAATTTTATCTCTTTCAAAAATTAGTGAATGAAGGAAAAAGCAATGAAAGAAGTTGCTTTATGGAAGGAAATAAGGATTTTGTTAAAGTTTCCTCCTTCCTTCCTTCCTTCCTTTCTTCTGACCACCTTCCCCATCCTCTCCCCCGTCGTCCTTCTCTCTTCTTCTCCTCCTCCCTACTCCTCCTCCCTTTCTTCCTCCTTTTACTTCTATTTTTTATTTCTTCTCCCTTTGAGCTTTATACCATTGGAAATGTTCTCCTGCTGTTGACAGTCATATACTTTCGCCATGGTGGCCTCATGTCTCTGTTGCTTAGATATGTCTTCTTAAAAAGATTGATGGTAAGAAAAGGAAAAATCAGAATACTTCACCCACATTCTGCAGAGTAGGTGTACAGTTACAGTAATGGTGAAAGAGAAATAATCCACCCGAGAAGCTCTCTAATACCCTAAAACTGGGCAGAGTGATTATCTCAGCCAGCCTGGAACTGCAGACGCACCTGTGTTTGAGGAAATGAGAAGTGTAGGAGGTGAAGACTTTTTTTTTCAAGTTTCATGCTTTTTCATATTTCTGTTCTCAGATATGCTGTTAAAATAAAACAGTTACTCTTTCTATTGGGGGGTAGTTTCTAGCTTGCTAATTCTTTCCTCTGACAGTATTTGCAATGAGGTTTAAGTTTTTGAATTTTGGCTCTTAACGTTTTGCAGGGGCCTCAGGTCCCAGGTGGTGGTCTGAGAGAAAAGCGGCCCCAGTTCCTGGCTCAAGTCCACAGCTGATAGCCTGCATGACTGTGAACAGACTCCTTGTGTCTCAGGCTTCCCAATTATAAGCTGACAATGGCCTTTTCCCTTCTCTATAACATCCAGGTAGGGAGCAATGAGGTTTTTAATGGAAAGGCATTTTAGGTGGCAAAAGATCTTTAAAACATGGTTTTCTTTTGTTTTTCCTTGAAATATGAAGACTTTTGCTAATTGGATTTTTGGGAAGGCATAGGTCATATATCTTATGAGTTCATACAGGAAACTCTAGATTCAAAGTTTAGAGTTTGAGGTTTCCAAAAATTACCCCATGCATGTCAGCTTCATCTGACTTTCTGGGGCTGCTTCATCCCCAGTTCCCACCTTTCCTTCTTTACTTGTTTTTAGCATCTGAGGCAAGCATATTCCTTTCCATCCTAGCCTTTAAAAGCAATATTGACAGTTACCTTGTTTGAAACCATCTGAAACCCCAAGGTGGTGGTGAAAGAGGATCATTAAGACAGATTACCATCTACTTTCAGCTTTATCTGTAGTGTAGCCAGAATTTTTTTTTTAAGTTTTTATTTATTTGTCAGAGAGCATGAGACAGAGAGAGCATAAGCAGGGGGAGTGGCAGGCAGAGGGAGAAGGAGAAGCAGCTCCCCGCTAAGGAGGGAGCCCATGCAGAGCTTGATCCCAGTACTCTGGGATCATGACCTGAGCGGAAGAGAGACCTTAACCAACTGAGCCACCCAAGCACCCCCGGAAAAGATTTTTGTGGGTTTTTTTGGTTGTTGTTTTGTGAAGATTTTATTTATTTATTTATTTATTTATTTGACAGAGACACAGCGAGAGAGGGAACACAAGCAGGGGGAATGGGAGAGGGAGAAGCAGACTCCCCACTGAGCAAGGAGCCCCATGTGGGACTTGATGCAAGGACCCTGGGATCATGACCTAAGCCTAAGGCAGACGCTTAATTGACTGAGCCACCCAGGCATCCCCAGAAAAGTTTTTTTACAGGCTTTACCTGAAACCAAAGGATCTGTCACTCTCAGCTTCACTAAAATTGTCTTTCATCAGCATTTACATTTCTAACACATGAGATAACGCATGTGAGAGTGCTATGCTTTGTAATGTCTGTGATTATAATATCTATAGCCAGATGTATTAAAGTTTAAAAATACTTTAGGAAACTAAGAGGAAGAGTGGAAGAAAATCACATTTGATCCTAGCAAGAGTGCTTGGGGCCAAGCTTGCACAAGCAATCATATGGGTGGGTCAAATTGTATATTTTTATTATTTTTAAAATAAAATTTTATTTTAGAATAGTTGTTGGATTTACGGAAGAGTTTGCAAGGCTGTTACAGAGTTCTGCTACATCCCCACCCAGTTTCCTCTGTTGTTAATATTACTATGCACATTTGTCACAACTAAGAAACGGTACTGATGGCATTATTAACACAACTTCACATTTTATTTGGTTCGCCTTAGGCTTTGCCTAATGTCCTTTATTTATATTTTTAAGTCCCTTAAAGCAGAATAATGTTTAATATGGTAAAAATTTAATATGTACTTTATGGAGATATTGATAGAACTCATAATCCTTGAGTGAAGATTGCATAAGCAAACTCTTTTCTCCAACATGTGCTAACCAGCAATCTCCTGAGGACTTTCCACCTGAAATACCTGGGGCCCCTCTGTTCTCTGGTCTGTTTCCTTGAGATCTTTAGTAGATTCCTCAGCCTGATCCACACCGATGCCGGATGCTGGAACCCTGTTGCTGCTATCACCGAGGCTGGGTCTCCCAAACAAATGCGAATATCTAGCAGCACCTACCACTGCCATTTTATAGTTTTCAACCAGAGTATTAGCATGACAGGGTTTAGCTGGCCATCGAACAGCTGAAACTCTGCTCCTCAGTTGTATTATACCCCAGTTACTGGTAAGAGCTTTGGCACCAATGGAGGAAAAAAAAAGACCTGATCTATGTGCCCCCAAATCTTGAAATCTATAGATCTTCACAACTTAAAAATATCACACGGCTTATGAAAAATATGTTACTAAAACATAAATTATGGAGGGGCTGGCCTTATAGGAATCATCTCAATATATCATAGCCTTCCATGTACTAAGCTTCTGGACTTTCTTTGAAATACGAGTTAGCAGCATATAATATAAAAGAATCCATTTAATTCAGTTTCTGTCTTTGAGCAACTTGACGACATCAAGCAGGTGACTCAACCTTCTGGGACATGATTTCTTACAACGAGGGAGTTGAATTAAATATAATCTCTTCTAAACTCTATTGTTTGGATTCATGACTTTATAACTTGCCCTCATGAGAGTCATTATTGTCCTTTCGGTCAAGGTTACTTTCTTGTTGTGCTTTTACTGGCAAATCACTTTTTGGACAACGAAATCTAGTTCAAATAGTAATTACAAATGAGTTGCCTTCAAGGTAACCAATTTTTCTGATTCATTATAGATTGTTTTGTTTTTAAAGTTGCTTTGTGTAGAGATGTAACTCATACAGTGGAATATAAGGATGAAACTATATGAAGAAATGTTGGTATCTTGATATCTTCATATAAAAACATAATTGGAGGCATTTATTTATCAATGAGTGAAACTAATATTCTGGACTCAGAGGTAGTCCTTAACACCTCCTAAAAGCAACAATATCAGTCCTTTGATGATTATCTATGTATAAGTGAATCTGGTAAGAGACACCTTTCATAAGCTGAACGGTTGGGTCAGCTCTCGGGAAGACATCCAAGTCAAGGACGAGAGTGAGAGCTCAAGGCTTGGGGTGGAAATGGTTACTAGATTTAACCATCTGCTTTGGTCTTTCCTGTTCCACATGCAGCTGTACAGTTTACATAAAAATATCTCTCCAGAGGATCAGAAAGAACAGATTTATGGAACCAGATGTGAGTTAGCATTTCTACAGGTGCGGCTCTGCAGCTGAAAGAACATGTTGTACCAGGGATGGAGTTTCTTATTATGTAATCAATATAAATTACCACTAGACTTTTATAGAGGTTGATAAAGCAAACATGTGTCATTTGGACTGGCCTTCTGGTGTATAAAGAGAACCTGCTTCACTTGGGACACAACGTGAAAAAATGCACCTTTAACTATGTATAAAAGACTTGGTAGCAAATACTGTCGTAGTGATCAGGCAAAGTGGTTCCAGTTCGCACACAGAGGGAATAGCTGGTGAATAGATGGAAATGGTGTTTGTGTGTTTTTCTTCATCAAGAAAGACAAGGAACAGTTCATAAATATTTATAAAATCTCTCAACATCTGAAAGGAGGGGCCAAGAGGATGCAAATGACTAGAAGATTGAGAAAAAAGCAGAATATAAGAGAAAAGATGAAAAAAGAGTGGAATTCATTAAAGAGGCAAATACCCTGTTTAAATGGTGCCAGAAGTCAAGGCCATGAAAAGAGGTTAATTTGGTAAAATGCAGATCATTTTGACAATTAAACACAAGAGAATTTAAAAAAAATTTTAGATGGTAAGAGTAAAAATGTTGCTGGTTAATTGTGTGACTAGCATCACACACTTTTGAATTTTTAAAAAGACTGGGTGATTTTATAGTAAATTATGCAATAAAACAAAAATGAACACTTCCAGCACTTTTCTTTTGCTTAAAGCTCTTTTGATTTAGCTTAATTGTATTGTTCAAATCTCTTATATTCTTATGAATTTTTAAAACTTTCCTAGTCTATGAATTTCCAAGGAAATTATGTCAGTATCTCCTGAAAACATTATGAATCTGTCCATTTCTCCTTATAAAGTTAGTCATTATTGCTGTTAAAATTAGTCATATGTTTCAAGGCTATGTTGTTTGATACATGTAAGTGCATGATTTTCTAATCTTCCTGATAAAGTATTCTTTTCAGTTCACCTTAAATTCTATTTTGTTTTCTATTAATATTGCTATATCTTCTTTCTATCTTTACTTATTAACTTGATAAATTTTAAACCTTTTATTTTCAACATTTCTAAGTAATTCTTTTAAACTGGGTCTTTCATAAATATCATGTATATAAATTTATAAATATAGTTCAGAGGGATTTTTTATCATTTGCTGTATGAGCTAAATCCATTGTGTTTATTATGATTAATGATAGATAGGATGTCTGAAAAGTCAAGACATAGGATAAACTTAACTTTAAATAATATTTTCAGGTAATTTGCTCAGTATATTTCTCTTTAAGCTTCAGACAGCAAATTTAAAGCAATGGGTGTAATTATTAATTTTTTAAAAATATGATAAATACACTATATTTCCTGGCTTTTCAGAATTTTTAGGTGCTAAGTAGTGAATTTATTATACAAAACATATTGAACATATTACTTGAAAAAGTAAATAACCTACAGTATAAAAGTGTGAAGTCCTCATCTCCAATTGTAGAAAGTTAACAATAAGGTGTAACATTAATAAAGCCACTATAATCAAGACAGTTCAGGTTTGGTATAAGAATAGACAAATAGGGGACGCCTGGGTGGCTCAGTGGGTTAAGCTGCTGCCTTCGGCTCGGGTCATGATCCCAGGGTCCTGGGATCGAGTCTTGCATCGGGCTCTCTGCTCAGCAGGGTGCCTGCTTCTCCCCTCCCTGCTCTGCCTGCCTCTTTGCCTACTTGTGTGATCTCTGTCTGTCAAATAAATAAATAAATAAATAAAACCTTTAAAAAAAAAAGAATAGACAAATAGATCTTTGAGACAGAAGAAAAACTACAGAAATGAACACCGTGTTTCTCACCGTTCCAACATTATTATGACTGTGTAAATATTGCTTCTAGCTGACCACATAGTATACTGTGATTACATTTCATTTCTTACACTTCTGCCTTTCCCTTCCTCCATCATAATTAAATAATTACTCTATTTCTCTTACCTGCTTAGTTTAGTTTTCTGTC
>RCUC01137398.1:0-35792 GCA_003697995.1 Taxidea taxus jeffersonii | reverse complement strand
GGTGTTCGCAGTGATAAAGACTTTAAAGGAGAAGAGTTAACACAGCAGAAGCAATCGTGAGCTACTACTAGTTATTCTCAAAACTAAACTGCGTATCTTCAAATGTGTGTTATATTGGAACTCACATATTGGCGTAACTTTTGACAGAGCAAAAGTTCCCAGGCCTTCGCTTCTTCCTGTGAAACTTCTATAATAATAGTGAGGTCCCAGGATGTTGTGGATTTTGAGAAAAGTGAAGAACATTTTGTAATCTAAAAATGCTACACATATTTCTTACAGTAACAAATATTATTTCTTACGTTCTCAAGTAGTATTTAAAATATTGCCGGGCTGTTTCAACAGAGACCAAAATAAATGTGACTCAAATGTGAAGAAGATCTTCTTTCTGAAGTAAACGTCTAAGCTGTGAGTAGCTAGAAGAGCAGGTGGTTCTTGTCTGCAGTCTTATCCAGGGATCCTGGTTCCCCCTCTCTTAACTCTAGCAGCCCCAAGGATGTCATTCTCATGTTTGTTGATGAAGGAGGCTGTGTACCATCACTTCTAAATTCTGCTCCAGGGGCCAGGGAAAGAAAATGTAGCAGCAAAAAGCTTATGTCAAGGACACATACCAGAGGTTTCATACATTATCTCTGCTCTCGTCTCTTTGGTGAAAGTGTAGTCACATGGTGGCCCAATGCAATGGAAGCTATAATTGTGGTTTCAGACTGAGCAGTCATGAGACTCAGTGTGAGGGTTTCATTTATGTCAGAAGCAAGTGAGAATGGAGACTGGATGACAACAAGCCGTCTTTGCATCCAGTCTTCATTTAGGGCTAGTTGAAATCATACCTATCCATTAAATCTAATTTTGTGAATAGCTAGCCATTGTCTGCCAGAATGTGCAGATTTTATTTTTTTTAAAAACAAGACTACAAGGGTGCCTGGGTGGCTTAGTGGGTTAAAGCCTCTGCTTTTGGCTCAGGCCATGGTCTCAGGGTCCTGGGATGGAGCCCAGCATTGGGCTCTCTGCTCAGCAGGGAGCCTGCTTCCCTCTCTCTCTGCCTGCCACTCTGCCTACTTGTGATCTCTGGCTGTTAAATAAATAAATAAAATCTTTAAAACAACAATAACAACAAACCAAGACTATACCCCCAGCTGGATTTGTAACATGAAGCTCCAAGTTTCATTTGAATATGGGCAGACACCACAGCCATCCAAAATTGCACCAGTGTCCAGAAACCAGTAAGTACATTTATAGTACTTTAATAAAATCTCATGAAGTATTTCTTAAACAAGAGTTCCAAATATATTTTGAGAAAAAAAAGTTTATCTTTCCAATAAATTCATTATTTGATAAACTGGTTATGAATGGGGCAGTAAATAATGTTTTCGTGTTTCTGCCCAATTATCTTTTGTGTGTTTTATTACAAAGATCATAGTACCGTGGCAGGTTACACTAGATAGAAAGGAGGACATAACAGCAAGAAAAGTAAAGAAAAAGATTAAGAAATTAGAAACAGTATGGCACCAGCATGGATCAGTGAGTTAAGCCTCTGCCTTCGGCTCAGGTCATGATCTCAGGGTCCTGGGATGGAGCCCTGCAGCACTGGAGTCTCTGCTCAGTGGGGAGCCTGCTTCCCCATCCTCTCTCTCTGCCTGCCTGCCTCTCTGCCTACTTGTGATCTGTTTGTCAAATAAATAAATAAAATCTTCAAAAAAAAATTAGAAATGGTAGAGAAAAATCTTGGGTATAAATTGACATGAACTGGTCCGAAGTTACCAGTACAGAAGACTGGTTCTCCATCTAATGAAAGCACAGAAAAGGGCACAGGGACTAAATCAAAAGAATATAAGATGCACACATTAGAAGGTGAATCAGCTTGACGTGATTTAGAATTCTGCTTAAAAGACTGCACATTCAGTTGATATTATTTAATCTTCCATGAAAAAGGTACATTTATTCCATTGAGGATATTTACTTTAACCATTGACGTTCAGAACACGATTTATGGTGCTCAGCTATTACAAAGGAATCATGAGCTAATTATTTCAAGTGCAATTATTAGCTGCTAAACATGAGAAATTCAAAACAAAGTCATTACAAATATCAAATCTAGTTTTACATGTCCCCAAACATTCTATACCCGTATTGTACCCTAAGGTAAAATATAAGTAAAATATATCAGTTTTTTACAGGTTGTTTTATAGAGAACAGCATCGCAGGAAATAGAGTCTAATTTGAATTGCATTCATGTGTTTAATTGTTAAAAGGATTTTTAAGAAAACTTTCTCTTAGGAATTATCATTTGTATTTTACCTTCCACAAAAGAATGCTTCTGATTTGGAAATAATTTGACAATCAGAAAAGTTTCCTCTTAATTCAAAATAGCACGTTCATTGAAGAAAACTTGAAAAAAATCCCCCCAAAGTACAAATACCTTAAAAAATATCAACAACCACACAAGACACACTATTAGCATTTTCAGTGTATTTTCTTCAAGTATCTTTTTATAGTAATAGCAATGGAATTGAGATCATAATTTTAATATTGCTTCTTAGGTCATGGGTATGCAAAGTACTTTCCATAGGCCAAAGTTTTTAAGGTGGAGCTCAGATTAGTTTGTACAGTTTCTCATGGATACTCATGCTGTATTCTTCAAACAAACGTACCTCATGAAGGGTCATCCTCTATTTTCCTGCATAGTTTGTCCAACAGAGGGGCAGGATCGTTGGGACCCTCTGTATCCTCATTCTATTCTGGAGTAAAGACTTAAGTCAGCTTACAACTGGGTATTTCACCTTAGTGCAGATGACTCAAGGCAGATTCCCCCAAAGAGGACATGGGATTAGATGTCCCCTTATGTTGTGATCCCAAGTCCAGCCTTTTGCTCCCTGGATTTGCCAATTTTCATTTGTAATGTAAAACTCAAAATGTCTTAAAATACCTTAGAATATCCACACTTAAAATCATTCATGGGTGACAGAGACTTCATTTAAAATGTCAGAGGGGCACAAAGCAAAGAGGTCACATTGATAACTTCATTTCAGCAACTCAAAAAATTCTCATACTCTTGTCACAAGTCCTCCCCTGCTTCATTACACAATTTTAATTTTTTTTCTTTCCTGTGTCTAATGTTTGTATTACTCTTTCTTCCCACGTGGAACTTCCTAGGAAATTTCAAATTATTTTTACCTCTATTAGAGAGAGTAATTTAGTTATTGAGCACTAATTCCCAAACTTACAAGTCCAACTTACTGGAGCTCAGTGAAATAAAGGGCATACCAGTTAATTGACCCTACTATCCTTAGAAGTCACAGTGGTGATCATCATTTGCTACTTGGAATGACCCTTTGGAATCTGTCTCTGTCTCTACCTCTCTTTTTCCCTCTCACACACACATGCAAATAGTGCTCTTTAAAGTGGGACTCTAGTGAAAGAAAATGTTTCCATTTTGTTAAGTTAAGAAGAGTGTTCACTTGCTTTGGGCTATTTTCTAAAAAAAATATGTTATAAATTGCTCACAATATGATGTAAATCATGTATTCCTCTTTTGTGTTACTCGTAGATTTTGGTTATTTTGTCCCTCCAGTGTCTCCTGGAAAGCATCCATTACCAGCAGAGAGAACACCTGAGTAACTCTGTTGATGTCCCAGCCATCATTTTTTAAACACCTATGTATTCACCTAGGTGTATATATGCGATATCATATATATGTTATATTTTCTTCTCTTAAATATTTAATTACAGAAGAATTAGTCTTTACTCTCAACCACTTAACCAACTCACCACATTTGCCAAATATTTATTCCCCATTAAATAGTTAACCGAATGTCCATGATAATCTGATTGTTCAAGATCCTACTGCCTAAACTTTATAAACCATGAGTCAGTGGTATTTGTTCCCAAACTTGTTTATACCTATTGTATTTGTTATTGTTATTGTATTTTATTATATTTTTATAATTCCCCTTTCAACTTTTTAAAAATTATCAAAAATTTTTCAGACCAAAAACATGTAGGTTAAGGGAGATTTTACCGTTTCAAAAATTGCTTCTGTAATTACATTAACTTAATTATGATTTTTGCACAATATTTTGTTCTTAGATCAATTACAGCATCATTATTCTATTTCGTAATTTATCTTTATACACATCTGTTTCATCATTTTCTCATCTCCCAAATTATTCTTCATATATAAGTGTATCTGATAGAACATGAGGAAGATATTCAATAAATTCTTGTTGATTAATTAATTAGGGGTAAAAATCATGCTGCATTTTTCTTCTATCATCAAACCATATGTTTACTCTGTTGCTCATGCTAAGGTTTTCTTTTCTTTTTCTTTTTTTTTTTAAGCTTTTATTTATTTATTTGACTGAGAGAGGGAGAGAGAGACGGTGAGAGAGGGAAAAGAAGACAGGGGTGTGGGAGGAGAAGCAGGTTTCCTAGAGAGCAGGGAGCCCGATGCAGGGCTTGATCCCAGGACTCTGGGAAGAAGACCTGAGCAGAAGGCAGGCACTTAAGAACTGAGCCACCCAGGTACCCCTCATGCTAAGGTTTTCTTTAAATGCTCAACCATTTTTTGTCCTGAAACCTTGGATGGAATCATCTATATTTACTAATATGACTTTATTTTTAGCTTAGGAAAAATAGGTCCAAATTATTATTATATTTAGTATGTCTCTGATTAAATAAATAACAAGGTATAGGTCTTATATACGTATATTCAATAATATTTTATTTTGTAAGCAAATAATTATGCAATTGCAGTTTACACCACATCAAGTATTTGTTCTGTTATTACAAGCATATAGTCTGTGTAAGTGACTAAAACAATAGAAGCTTGTAACTCAAGAGAGTATTGTGGTGTTACTCATAAACAACAAATTTTTTACAACAGCCCCTCCTCTCTAGACCTTCTTTGGCTTGATACTTTATTGCATAATGGGATTGGCAGTTGGTAATCTCTACACCCAACACGGGGTTCGAATTCACAACCTCGAGATCAAGAGTCACATGCTCTTCTGACTGAGCCAGCCAGGTGTCCCAGGGGTTTGCAGATGGATTAGTTCTTTCCGATTCCGATTTCAGGAGAATCAATAGCTATATAAGTACAGTGCTTACTCTTTGCTCCCAGAAATCAATCTCAGCAAACTTTAGCATCCAGAAATATCCCAATAATGCAAAACTTTACAGAAATACTTTATCGACAACTGTTATAATCTTAGAGACTGAAAAAATTTTTTGTATTATTTTCTATGTATAGGAACAAATATTTCAAAAATCCTACAAACAAATACCAACCACTACTTTTTCTTTCTTTCTTTCTTTCTTGAAGGGAAGAAAGAGAGAGAGAGAGAAAGAAAAAATCTTAAGCAGGATCCACGCTTCACTCACAAGCCCAAGTTTATGAGTTGAGCCGGAAATCAAGAGTCAGATGGTTCACCAACAGAACCAACCAGCCACCCCAAACGACTGCTTTTCTGTAGACACTTTTATGTAGCTCTGAGCCCAGGAAAGTGCATTGGAGCAGGACATAGAAAGCACCAAGTGTAATATCTCTTCTTGCTGTAGCTCCTCCACTAACTGCAAATTTTATCAGATATTTTGCTGTTACGGCCTTCTTCATATGCAAAAAAGGAGAAAGTTACTAGAGAGGTAATTTTTAAATTGTGCTTTACGGAGCCCTGAGGGTTCCAGAAAGGTGTGTCTCATGGACCACATGGATACAAAATGAGGATTCTTTTCCATCCCACTCAACCATATCAACTCAATTTAGACCTGTTTATATATAATAGTTTGGGGTAGTAGGATATTGTTCCACAAGCTCACTAAACAAAAAATAATAGACAATGTTAAATGTGATGATATTTAAGCTTTCTCACATCTTTAACATTTCATGACTCACCATATGACTGACTCTCTTTCACAGTTACCCTCATCCTGCTACTGAGGACTTTAGTAGTAGAATATGCCACTTTCCAAGCAGAGTATCTACTAGGATATATTACTTGGAAAATTCAAAATTAAAAATGGAAACTATTCATGTTACTCTTTAAGTACCTACAATGAGGCTGCTACTGTGTATTTTATGCACATTATGTCATTTAATTTCATAGAACTCTTAGGGGGGTATTGGAAGAAGCTGAGGGTAATGAAAAGTGAAAAAAAAATTTTGGAGTCAGAAATACCTCAATTTTAATTAATAGGACCCGATACTTATTATCTATAATTTAGAAGAAAGGTACTATATATTTTTTGAGATTGGGTTTCTTCATCTACAAAATAAGAAAACTCTAGGTCTCTCATGTAAAGATGAAGTGAGATAATGGACATAAATCCCAAGTACAGTGTCTGGCACACTATAAACCTTCAGAAAAAGTTAAAGGTTTTTTCTCAGAGAAGCTAAGTAACTTGGTTGCAATTATTCAGTGAATAATAGATTTGAATTTAGCTGGCCTAACTCTAAAGTGCACTCTTATGTTAATGGGGATTTTTAATGAACATTAAATTCACTTGAAAAAATATAATTATAAAAGTTTCAAATTAACTGTTGGTTCTATGTAAGCAAGAGTACATCGGTTGGATGCTCGTTTACCTACTAAGTTAATTTAAATGTATAACTTTAAGAGAATGTATATTTGAAAATTACTCTAAACCAAAGAGCTCACATGTCTTAGAAAGATAAGGAAAAATTAACATCACCCCATGTACTTCCTTGAATTTTAACTTTCAAATGACTCACAAATTTTTTGTCTACAGTATGTCACACGGACCATATACCATTGAAAGACCATATATCATGATAGGTAACAGACCAGGTTCTGCTCATACCAGGGTTAAAATCCCAGCTCTTCCAATTAATGGCATAAAATGTGGGCAAGTGGGGAACCTGGGTGGCTCAGTGGGTTGAGTCCTCTCCCTTCGGCTCAGGTCATGATCTCAGGGTCCTGGGAAGGAGCCCCGCATGGGGCTCTCTGCTCAGCAGGGAGCCTGCTTCCCCCTCTCTCTGCCTGCCTCTCTGCCTACTTGTGATCTCTCTCTGTCAAGTAAATAAAATCTTAAAAAAAAAAATGTGGGCAAGTAACCTTACTATTTCAGCTTTTGAATTCCTCCTTATAAAATGAAGATAGTAATAAAATAATAAGCACTAATCAAATATGACTATCACTAAATATCATTATGCTAAATATCCAGAATTCAAAACAATATTCAAAATTCTATATAAATTGAGAGAGTTAACATATTGGAAAATCCCAATTATTCTCCCAGGAGTAGTTCTTTCAGTGACAGGAATTAAAAAAAAAAAAAAAAGTTGAAAACATATGATATAGAGTACATGCAAGTTTCATACTGCGGTTTTTACTTTAGCAATTATTTTTGTCAAATTTTATCCTCAGAGTTATAATTTACTAGAGTGCTTTTTGCAGGCTTTTTCTTCTTAATGCCCCAGGGAACTTTCTTTTAACATAAATCTAGTTTAGAAATAAATAAGTCTATTGTCTGCTCAGCTTTCTCCATCAAGAAGTTCAAATAAACACACATTTATTATTTATACCTTGGCTTGAATAGGATTTGTCTGAATTGTCAATTTAAAAGCATTTTTAAATACACATATGTGGAAATTCTTTTATGCCAGTACAAATTAGTGGTCCAAAAATTTATCCACACAAAGCGTTTTTATACAGATGGATGCCTATAAATCCATGGTAGAAGCAATGGCTTGATCCTGAAGAGCACCTCAGGTTTTTGTCAGTTTGTCGCTTGTGAATTCCTGCCCCCCTCGAATTCAAAGTGGCAGGAGCTCTTCCAGGTTCTAGCTCTCCATAGTCTGCTATGGGGAGGGAATCTTTTCTCTCCATGCCCATTCTAACACCACCTAGTGTCATGAAGGGTAAAGTCCCAGAAATAGTGGAACCAAAGACGATATTTTCTAAAGTAGGTCAGGATTTTAAAACCATAGAAGTGGATAGTGCCAGAATATTCCATATGCTTGAGTTTGGTAGTGGAGTGTTTACTAGAAGGCATGAACCTCCATTCAAGACCATCAAATCATACATTCTACATTACATCAAGAATGGTCTCACTTCTCAAACTAGAAGGTGTGTTGTTTGAAACAGTGAGTGGAGTGTCTAGATAGAATAAAAGGGCTCATTCACTATTCAAGCAAAAGAAAGCCATCAGTCTTGACAAAATGGTCAAGGTCTTTGTCCTGAATTAACATATGAAAGACTTGTATCCTCTCATTTTATTTAAAAGTCACTTGCTTAGTAATTAAGATCCTCACAAACATTTGTGGGAATAGAACAATTTGGGAACACAATTTTCTAAATATGCTTCTCTAGCCTCTTCTTTTCCATATCCAGCTGGATGTAAATGGGCTCCATTCAGATTTAGTAGAGGGAACTGAGAAGGGGAAATGAATGCCCTTGGAGAACAGTGTTAGAGCCTGGTGGAGAGAAAACAGATAAAGGGAGTGGATCCTGGGAAGAGTCTGTCCTCAGAGATCTGTGCATTTCGTGGGGGAAGGACATGGGAGTGTCATGGTTCTCCCTGACCTCAGGAGCTGAGAAGCAACCAAAAAGTTGGGCCTGCCTTGCCTTTGAGGCTAGGAGAAATCAAGAAAACTGGGATCAGAGGCCAACTGGGGTGGGAATCCCTATGTCTTCCACTCATTCATTTAAAGAATGTCAGCACTAATTGATTTCAACAACGACATCTAAGCTGACAAATAAAAAGAGCATACAATACTAGCAGCCATAGACAAGAAAATCAGGCAGAACATCTCAACATATGCCATTTGAACACATGCCAATTGAATGGCAGGAGAAGAATACTTGAAAAAACACATTTTAAGAAATAGTGAAGGAGATAAAATGCAGACACAAAAATTTTGTGGTTTTAGAAGATGTGACTTTGTAAGGGCCTATTTAGCCAAAACGGCTCCATTTCGGTTGAATAGCCATTTCGTTTTTTATGCAGTAAAACTTAAGCGGACCCTGTCCTCCACCCCCCACCAGGGGACTTACTTAAAACAAGTCCCAGAAACCAGTCCCAGGTAACAAAGCCCAAATACAAGGGTGGGTCAAGCCAGGTGGAGGTATCCAATCAGTGGGGGCGCATACTGTCTCCCTAGCTACCAAGGAGTATGGGCCCCGCCTTTTGGGCACCAAGTCTGACCAAGGTGATAGGCTAGTTCAAATGTCTATTATAGGGTAAATTGTAATTCAACTGGTCACTTATGTATGACCTAGCCTGACTGTGCAGTTTCCTCTGTGTCATTGGCCACCTGTGCATGGCCAGGCCCAACCACATGGCCTTTGCCCTTAAAAGCCAGTCTGTAAGGCAGAGAGGGGTCGCCTCTCTTTGTAAGAGACGGCCCTGGCCGGTCAGTTTGATTCTTGATGCTTGGTGCGAAATAAAGCTTTGCTTGACCTTTGCTTTGTATCAGTCTCGCTCCTTTGATTACGGACCCAACATATTCTAAGGTAAGAACAAATGCAAATTAAAAATAAAAGGCTTTTTGGAGTTCCTGGGTGGCTCAGTGGGTTGAGCCTATGTCTTTGGCTTGAGTCATGGTCTCGGGGTCCTAGTGATGAAGTTTTAGAATATAAGTAGGTTTGGGGGGTAGAGTCCGGAGCCAATGACCAAGAAAGAATTCTTGAGACATCTTTGGTGCAAATGGTGGTTTATTAAAGCACTGGGACTGGTCCCATGGGCAGAAAGGGCTGCTGCCCCTGTGTTGTGAGAGGTGGCAGGTTATATACAATGGGGTTGGAGGTAAGGAACAGGGAGGTTTTAATAGAACTTTCATATGCTAAAGAGGACCTACAAGAATCTGGATACCTGAGGCCTTACCAAGTCAAGGTCATTGTTTTCCTTTTAGCAAGCTATTAACATTAAGATAGTTGGGAGATTCCCAAGGACTGTCACATATGTCCCACCCAGGAGTGGAGGTGGGGGAAGGTTGCAGGGTGTCAGCTTTTGCTTTGTCCTCAGCCAGCCTTCTGTTCCCTTGTCACTAGGATTGGGCCCAGCATCAGGCTCTCTGCTCTCCTATCCACAACCCCCCCCAATCTCTGCCTGTCTCTCTGCCACTTGTGATCTCTCTCCCTCTGTCAAATACATAAATAAAATCTTTAAAAAAAAAAAAAAAGGCTTTTAAGAGTCTCACTTCTCCCTGTTGAAAATAAGAGATTTCCTTCCCTCCTTTTTCTCACAGCACTGACTTTAGAAAACTTGTGATTGTAAGTCCTCTTCTCTTTGAAATGGACACAAATCCTTTTGAAGACCAGACAGGCCTATTGTTAACTTTACTACCTAGAAGTTGATTTTTCAAGGGCTTGGAGCCATTTCTTTGAAATGTAAGCATCATGATAGATAACACCATTGTCTTCCAGTTCCTGTGGGACTTAGAAGCCTGACTTCCTTGGGTCCCTTGCTCCAAGGTGCAAAATTACCTCCCATCATAAAGATGTAGCAAGTTTATTTTTCCCTGGCATGAAGCCCACTGGCTAACACTAATAACCCCAAGAACCACATAAAGTTAAGATGAACTCTATGACAAAGGGTCCTTTCAAGACTTCTTACTTGAGGAGGAGTTATTGTTTAAGTTGAGAACAAGTATGTAATGGTTTGTATCTACTTGGATACATGCAAGAGTGAGATTTCTTTCTATCTTTGCAGTCTCTCAGTGGATTGCCTGTGATGTCCACTGCATTCTGGCTTAATGCTTATTCAATAATGAAAGTACTTTCTTTACTGCTTCTGTGGAAAGGATTTCTGGGATGGGAGATGATTTTGCTTTATTTATATTTCCCCATCACCCACTGAAATGTAACCGATGCGGTAGATGCTGTCTGTACTCTGCCCATATCTTCCTGTTATCTTCCCGCATCCAGTATTTATTCATCTTTTTTGCCAGAGGGCTTGCTCTGGACAGGAGGAATAGCCCCACTTATGTATTTAGCAGGGAGGAAATGGCAGGGAATTAACCCCACTAGAAGCAGCTCTCAACTAGTGACTGGGAGAGTTGGCTTCTAAACAATCAAGCTTGCTTTAACCTTAGACAAGGTAATCTGTATGTTCTCTTTTCTCCGAGTACCTCAATAGAACAGGCTCACAGGTTAAACTTGTTTGAGAATGCACATTATACAGGTTTCTTCCATTTTCTTATTTTACTTCCCCGCTCCTCTATGAGTATTCCCAGAGACATCTCCTTCCAAATAAATATCGCGTAATTAAGTCTTGACACACTATCTTTTCTAGGGGAACTCAAACCAAAATAACAATTCAGCACATTCCATGAAGGAGAGAGAGGGTGACTGAACTCAGGATTTGGGTCCAAAAAAGATTAAATGCTAAAATAAGTACATGAATAGATAAAGATCATGAAGGAAAAAGAGAAATGGAGGACAGATTAGCAGGAATTCCACAAGGAGAAAGCAGAACACAAGGAAGGGCAAAAACAAACAAATAAATAATAGAAGTAAATTTTCATAGTTTAAAGATGATGAAGGCTCACCTAATTCTATCCTGGATTGAAAAGAAAAAGACCTACATCTAAGGAGTACATTGAAGTAAAACCCCTGAATTTTAATGAAAACAAAAGTAAGCAAACAAACAAAAACTCTTAAAGCCTTTAGAACTAGTTTTACAAAGGGGAAAAATATGATTGGTAGTAGACTTCTCATTTGTAAAATTTGGTTTTAGAAATAAGGACATGTTTGTCAATAACTCAAGGTTATATGGTAACCCTGCCCTGTGTTAAGTGTTTTGGGCACCTGGGTGGCTCAGTTGGTTAAGGCACTGCCTTCGGCTCAGGTCATGATCTCAGAGTCCTGGGATCGAGTCCCGCATCAGGCTCCCAGCTCCTCTGGGAGTCTGCTCCTCCCTCTGATCTCTCCCCTCTCATGCTCTCTCTCACTCCGTCTCTCAAATAAACAAATAAACTCTTTAAAAAAAAAAAGTTCTGAATATGGGGCGCCTCGGTGGCTCAGTGTGTTAAGCCTTTGCCTTCAACTCAGGTCATGGTCTCAGGGTACTGGGATCCAGCCCTGGGTCTGGCTCTCTGCTCAGTGGGGAGCCTGCTTCCCCCTCTCTGTCTCCCTCTCTGCCTACTTGTGATCTCTCTCTCTCTCTCTGTCAAATACATAAGTAAAATCTTTTAAATAAATAAATAAATAAATAAATAAAAGTTCTGAATATATGCCAATTAAAGCAATAAGCAAGGGATGCCTAGATGGTTAAGTGTCTGCCTTTGGCCCGGGTCATGATCCTGGGGTCCTGGGATCAAGCCCTACACTGGATTCCCTGCTCAGTGAGGAGTCTGCTTCTGCCCTTCCCTCTGCCCCTCCTCCACCTCCCTGCTTATGTTCTCTGCTCTCTTGTTCTCTCTCTCTCTCTCTCTCAAATAAATAAAATATATTTTTTAAAAAGAGCAATAAGTGAAACAAAAGTTGTTTGGCAAGAACATGGGTAAAGATGGACAACATCTCATACATCACGTTATTTAGCATGCTGACTCTCAGTGTACCTATATTCTGTTTTCCATTTCAAGAAGAGGCATTCTTAAAGATAAAAAGGCTTACTGAAGCCCAAGACTGGCATCATTTGAATTTGGAATGGGGCCCAGGAGGAAAGGTATGCTGAAAAGAAGCCCATGAACCAATGAAGAAGTGAAGACAACTAGTGGGTTTGTTCAGCAAAGCCATCTTTACCCAGCAAGATATTGCCAGAGTTGCTTCCAAGCCTCATGACCCTGAAAGGACAAGTCGTCACATCCAACCAGTAATGGAGAACCAAATACTAGGGTAGCCTAGTTAGCAGGGAGCAACAGGCCAACTGCTTGGTTCTGAAAGAAAATTTAGAGATGGAATATCAGTTTTGGGGAGGACTTCTTGCACAACCAGATGTGTCTGTAAAGGATACGACAAAGAGATACCAAAACAGTTTTGACCTAGGATGCTGGAGCGACTACAGCCAGAGAAGAGAAAACAAGAATGACAACAAAAACGCCATAAAAGTTGCTGAAGAAGTTCCCGCGGAGTTATACAGACATTGCCCACTGGAAATGCAATGGCAGCAGACGGATCAATTTGGCCTTTGAAGATATGCTATGGAAGGCTTTACTTTGAACAAATGCATTATGCTGTTCATCAAGAGAGCAGACTGAGAAGCAAACACCATTAGGACCCATAAAGTGGCTAACCACTGACTAGAATATACCTGGTATCAGTGTGAAAGGGCATCCAAATTTACAGCATAGATTCAAGGTCAATAAATGCCACAACAAAAGAATATTTATTGTTGCCACTTTTAGCTTTCTGAAGAAAGGGTTTCCAGATCATATTAGTTCCTGCTTACAACCTTCTGCTGATATCCTAGTTACCTAAAATTCAACAATTGCAACAAGGCATTGCAGACCTTTCTTTTTTTTTTTTTTTTAAAGATTTTATTTATTTATTTGATAGAGATCACAAGTAGGCAGAGAGGCAGAGAGAGAGAGGAGGAAGCAGGCTGTCCGGAGAGCAGAGAGCCCGATGCGGGGCTCGATCCCAGGACCCTGGGATCATGACCCGAGCCGAAGGCAGCGGCTTTAACCCACTGAGCCACCCAGGTGCCCCCATTGCAGACCTTTCTAATCGGGCACTGGCTTAGTTCATCAGTTTCATCTTCAGGCATCCTTTTTGCAGACATTATTTTCCAATCACTAAAAAACCCTCCTCACCTTTCTCTGAAATCATCCTCCTCCTTCAAAGCCCTGTGGACCTGTGTTTTTCTTGCAAGGTTCAGGTCAGACTCCACACAACCAGCGATGCAGAGACAATTCAATGCTCCACAGAATCTCAACAGTAACATCTCAATAATATTATATCATAAATATTTGGTATTATATTACTAATATTGACTGAATCCCCCATCAGAATATTTGTGCTTAAGTGATGCTTCTTAGATCCTATCTAAATGTTAATAAGATATATAATCTCTATATACTTTTGTATTAATTGTTTTAATCAAATGAACACTTAAGCTTTCTGTTGCACAGATAACAAATACTTCCCAGGGGGGGCGGGGGACAGGAATTTGATCTTCTGGATATTGTAATATCTTATCACATGATCATTTTCCCGTTCTGTCCTTTACTCTGTCTTAGAAAAATATAATTTGATTATGTCTCAGAGGAAAGTGGTAGTGAGTGAATGCTAATTTTATAAACATTTTTTTTCTGAAGAGTTCATCTCTGCTTTGTTTTACAGACTGATGGATTGTTCTATCAGTGCTGGGAAATACAATCCAGTGCCAGAGACACCCAAAACATGTAAGGGTTAGAGCACACGGGAGGAAGGGTGTCCTCACACCCTTCTGTAACTAACTTTCAAGCATGATTGTTTACCAAGAATCTGAACTCGGAATGTAAGGGCCTACTTAGCCAGAGCGATTCCATCTCTTGGATTAAACAGCCATTGTGTTGTTTATGTAGCAAAATGTGGGCCCAAATACAAGGGCGGGTCAGGTCAGGGGGAGATAACAGAGCTCGAATGCAGGGATGAGTCCGGTCAGGTGGAGACATCCAATCAATGGGGCGTGCATACTGTCTCCCTAGCTACCAAGGTGTGTGGACCCTGCCTTCTGGGCGCCAATTCTGACCAAGGTGATAGGCTAGTTCAAATATCTACTATGGGGTGAATTGTAATTCAATTGGCCACCCGTGTGTGACCTAGCATGACTGTGCAGCTTTCTCTGTGTGTTACAATCTCATTGGCCACCTGTGTGTGGTCCGGCTCAACCGCATGGCCTTTGCTTTATAAAAGTTAGTCTGTAAGGCAGGGAGTGGTCGCCCTCTCTGTAGTAGGTAGCCCCGACCGGTCGGTTTGATTCGTGATGCTTGGTGTGAAATAAAGCTTTGCTTGACTTTCACTTTGTATCAGTCTCATTCCTTTGACCATGGACCCAACAGGACATGTGATACTGAAGCCACTACAAAATTTCTCTTGTGTGTGCAAAGCCCTACTGCAATTTTTTCTTTCTTGAAATTTGTGAAATCACTTTTTTTTTGGAGAAAATGTATGAAAGGAAGAGCTATGGATCCGGAGTTGGGCTCCTCATAACACTTTTTATTTGCTGATGCATCTCTTGTCTCATCTCACCCAGAAAAGATCTTTTCCAGGAGAGGAACTCCTATCTTACTAATACTGACCAGTATTAGTTTCATGTCATTATCCGAAAATCTTTCATCACTGATGAGGGAGCAGAAGGCTGGCTGAGGACAAAGCAAAAGCTGGCACCTTACACCCCCTCTCACCCCACCCCACCTCAGTGACATTCCTGACATCCCTCAGGCACTCATGGCTGCCCTAAAAGAAAAACAAATAGTTAACTTGCAGAGATCACAGTCCAGCAAGACAGGAGTCTCTCTCAGTTTACAAATGTCCTAGTGATTTACAACAAAGAAGCTATCTTATCAATAGCCTAACTTCCAGAGACAAGTAACTCAGTTCCTCAAGCCCTAACATCACCCTCCCCTCCATAAAACTGAAGGAGTCTGAGGAGAAAGGAAATGTAAATAAAGTTAAATTTCTTCTAAACCTAAAGCTCATTGACAAGGACCTGTGATAGGAGGAATGTGACATTCTTTAGGAAGAATCTCCCAACTATCTTGATGTTAATGGCTTGCCAAAAGGGGAAAGACAACATTGATCAAGCTGCAAGACCTCCGGTATCCCGGCACCTTGTAGGCCCTCTTTAGCACATGAAAGCTCCCTTTGAAGCCTCCCTTTCCCTCACCTTCCCCCAACCACAGGGTACACAACCTGCCCTCCCTCACAACCCAGGGCAGCAGCTCTTCCTGCCCCTGGGTTCTGTCCCTGTGCTTTAATAAACCACCTTTTTGCACCAAAGATGTCTCAAGAATTCTTTCTTGGTCATCGGCTCCAGACCTCACACCACCGAACCTTACTTATACTCTAAGACTTCATCATTAGCATGGTCCTCCTCCTGCCATTGCTACTCTCATAGCACATGTGTCCCTGGTGGTGGCACTCAGCAATGATAGATATGTCTGGAGAACACAGATCAAGGACGAGAGGGCTATAATTGCCCTCCAGTCCTCCAACCACAAAAAACCACATGCATCGTTTCCTGAAGTGAGGGTATATATTCAATTGTCTTGCTGCCCTGGTGCTAACATTGCTACTTAGACTCTGCAGAGGCGGGTAGTGGGGTAGGGGTGGAATAGGATCAGGGAGGAGAACATACATTGACTACCCACAATGTGAGGGAAGTATACTAGGGATTCATTCACCTATGATCTATTTAAACTTCACAATGGGTTAACATTATCTGCCTTTTGACTTTTAAGGAAACAAAGGGTTCTTTGAATACTTTGAGTAAGCCAGACAAAATCTAAGGGAATGAACTGACTCAAACATTTGGCTCAATGGTAACTGTTAAGCCCACACCAATAATCCTATCTTATCCCATATCACAACAAGAAGTAAGGCAAGCCTGAGACTGGATTCTGAGCTGCGAGGTATTTTGCTGTTTACCTCACAACCTGTTACTGGAGGAACAAGATGGTGGGAAGGCAATGGCTTTCAGGAAACAAGAAACTTCTTAGCGTGCTGAAGGAAAATTACCAGGTAAGTTACAAGTTCCCACTCTGAACATTCATAGGAATATTAATAAGACCTTCTATTAAGGGATTCTAATGAGGCCTTAATTTTCAAGAATTCTTAATTCTGCAAAGAGGAGTTTTCCAAGGCTATAGCCACCCCTGTCTTAAAGATCCTGTTCAGGACTTTAGGACAAGGGATTGACAGTGAATTACTTTTTCTAGAGGCTGCCTCTGGTAAAAGGAAATCTAATCATTCTCCTTTCGAAACAAGCTGATCTTTTTTTTCTGAAAAATAAGTATTTGGGAAGATTGCACTGATGGTTGTGATGAAGTTTTAGAAACTAGGTGAGGTTCCGTGGGGTGAGGTCCGGAGCCAATGGCTAAGAATTCTTAAGACGTCTCTGGTGCAAAAAGGTGGTTTATTAAAGCACAGGGACAGAACCCAGGGGCAGGAAGAGCTGCTGCCCTGGGTTGTGAGGGAGGGCAGGTTGTGTACCCTGTGGTTGGGGGAAGGTGAGGGAAAGGGAGGCTTCAAAGGGAGCTTTCATGTGCTAAAGAGGGCCTACAAGGTGCCGGGATACCGGAGGTCTTGCAGCTTGATCAATGTTGTCTTTCCCCTTTTGGCAAGCCATTAACATCAAGATAGTTGGGAGATTCTTCCTAAAGAATGTCACATTTGTCCCACCCAGGAGTGGTGGGGGTGAGTTGGAAATTGCAAGGTGTCAGCCTTTTGCTTTGTCCTTAGCCAGCCTTCTGCTCCCTCATCAGTTGTGCTCTAAATAATTACTAACATATATGTTAATTTACTTATTAAACATTTAAAATGATCTTCATGAGAAGACACTGATAAATGAGTTTTCTGGGTAAACTCTGACCTTCGAGAGCTCATTATTTACGTGGACAGATAAAGTATCTCTACAAAATAATTCTGGTAAGTGATAGAAGTCAGAGGAAAAGTTATGTGACTTTATTCCTGGGCATATGAATGCATTCAGCAATATTTCCTGAGCCCCTCTGCTGTAGGAGCACAGTTCCAATATACAGACTCAGCAGGAACCAAGGCCTGTCTGGTCACCGAGCTTACATTTTAAGTGGAAGAAGTCAAATAAAAAAAGGATGTAAGAATTACACACACACACACACACACACACACACACACACACGTTGTATATACTATATATATTACATTATATATTATACACATATATGTAATTACTGCAATATATATTACATTATAAGTGCAATAAAGGAAAACAAAAGGCAAGGGTGGGAGAACCAGGATGGGCAGAGTATTATTTGGATAGGGTGGGCCCAAGGGCCTTTTCTGAGCTTAGTGCTGAATAATGAGAAGGTGCTTGCCTGCATAGAGCTGAAGAGAGAGTAAGGCAGTATTGTGGGCAAAATAAAGAATAAAAGAAAATGCCTTCAGGGAGGAAAAATTTGGCATGTGTGAGGAGCAGAAGGCAAGCCAGTGTTGCTTAAACATAGAGAATAAAGTGCAAAGTGGAGGCAAATGAGATGTGAAGTGGAAGACATAGACAAACAATATAGGGCTTCTTGGAGCATGGTAAAGACTGAAAGCAGGAGAGAGATTTTTGAAGTGCACAGGGACATGTTGTCTCTTTGGGGGAAGAGAGGCTTTGTCCTTGAATTTTGTGAAAGTAGGCAGATATAATGCAAAAGGTACAATTAATTGAGAAGATTAGAATGGTGGTCATTGTTCAGTTTTCAAAGGATAAAATTGCTACTATCTCAAAATATTAGAAAACGAGTAATTCAAACTTGAATTGACTATTTTTGCTTTACTTTTCAATACATTTAATGACTACTTTCATACAAAGTATTATGGAAGCAGTGTTGGATCAGCTGGGCTTTAAGGATGGCTGGGATTTGCAAATGCCAGGGAGTGGGTTGAGAAGAAGTACTACCAGGACAGCAATCTCATTTCCCCGTTTGCCCTGGTAGACGCCAGGTTTGCACTATTGCCTTTGCCTAATGGCTAACAGTAAGTACTTTCATGTCAAAAGTGTTCGGGTTTTGACAGTAACTTAGATGGCCAGCCTTAATCACCACCAGGATGGGCACAGAGGCAGGAAAGCGTGCATTTCTGTCAGGAACGGCAAAAACTCCTGCCAGGCAGGTTTGGTCCCAGGCGGGCTGAAGAGTGTGTGAAGTTGCAACATGTGAAGAGTGTGTGAAGAGTGCAACATGATCTCAGGTGGAAGAGTTAGGCGGAATCTGAGTGTAGAGGTCCTGTAGGAATCATTGGGGAATTGGACTGCAATTCTCTAACCTAGGGAGGGAGACCTGGGGGTACATGAGGAGGGTAATGCTAATTAGCACCATGTTGCAGAGGTAAAAAATCAGCAGGCAATTTACAAAATTCTGTACCTGTCTCACATTAAGTTGATTCATCACCACTTTCCCTATCAATTTAATATCTGTTAATAGAAAGATGCCTTAAATCCATGTCTTTCAAACTCTCCTACTTGGGACTTTAGCAATTGCTTCATTTGAAACAAACAAAAAAAAAACCCCTGCTGTTTGTGAAAGGTATATTAGTCTGTAAAGAATTCAATCAATGCATACCAGCTTAAGATACTTAGGGGCTGCCTAATAATATTGGTTAAAAAAGAAAGGAGACAAAGGAATTGAGCACAAGTGTAATTATTTCTGGGGATTGACACCTCAGTTGGCTATGTAAACACTTTTTTAAAGATCACTTTCAAAAGCAATGCTATCATGTTTAATCAGCTTACAGGACAGATGTTAAAAATGTTTTAATGCCCTATAAAGTGGTATCTGTGATTTGGGATGAAATTTTTAATTAGAGGTTCAGAAAGTGCTGTGTCACAAGTAATTTACAGGAGAATGAAAATGAGGTGCTAGGGAAAGCTTTAGATCCCCAAATTGTCTAGTGAAGATACTGATGTCAGGATCCTGATAAAGACACTATTTATATGAAATGAGTAGGAAAAATCACTATTTAAGTATCTCTATATCCAATTTAGTTTTCTGCTATAAGTGGATATTTGGCTGTTGTATCTATTTTCCTAAATGTCTTTATAATCAAGTTTGCTAAAAATCTCCATACACCAGCCCCCGTTGCTTTTTTTTTTTTTTAAGATTTTATTTATTTGACAGAGATCACAAGTAGGCAGAGAGACAGGCAGAGAGGAGGAAGCAGGCTCCCTGCTGAGCAGAGAGCCCGATGTGGGGCTCGATCCCAGGACCCCGGGATCATGACCTGAGCCGAAGGCAGAGGCTTTAACCCACTGAGCCACCCAGGCGCCCCTCCGTTGCTTCTTATTAGAAAACTATTCTCTTTATATTTTGAATTGTATTATATCAAAGAATGGTTGGCAGACCACAAAATGGAAATGTTTTCCCTTTGAAAAATAACTTTTTCCAATCCAAGGAACCCCAGAGTTCTCTAAATTGAGTTGAAATCTAGAAATTAAACTTCTATCCACTACTTATTTTTACTCTCTTGAGTCACCTAGAACCTTAGTATCTCTTCAGGGCACCTGAGTCCATTAAGCAACTGAATTTTGATTTCAGCTGGGGTCATGATTTCAGGGTGGTGAGATCAAGCCCCACATTAGGCTCAGGCTTGGCATGGAGCCTGCTTAAGATTCTCTTTCTCTGGGGCACCTGGGTGGCTCAGTGGATTAAAACCTCTGCCTTGGGGCACCTGGGTGGCTCAGTGGGTTAAGCCGCTGCCTTCGGCTCGGGTCCTGATCTCAGGGTCCTGGGATCGAGTCCCGCATCGGGCTCTCTGCTCAGCGGAGAGCCTGCTTCCTCCTCTCTCTCTCTGCCTGCCTCTCTGCCTACTTGTGATCTCTCTCTATCAAATAAATAAATAAAATCTTTAAAAAAAAAAAAAAAAACCTCTGCCTTCAGCTCAGGTCATGATCCCAGGGTCCTGGGATCGAGCCCCACATGGGCTTTCTGCTCAGCAGGGACCCTGCTTCCCCCTCTCTCTCTGCCTGCCTCTCTGCCTACTTGTGATCTCTGTCAAATAAATAAATAAAATCTTAAAAAAAAAAAAAAAGATTCTCTTTCTCCCTCTCTGTATGCCCACCTCTCTCTGCACTTCGCCATGTGCTCTCTGCACAGAGCTGAATGTGGGGCTCAATCTCACCACCCTGAGATCATGACCAGAGCAGGAATCAAGGGTCAGATGCATAACTGACTGAGCCATTCATGCGCCTCAGCACACACATATTTTTAACCTAAAACATTTCCATCATTTGTTTTCTAAGTTGAACTATGTTTTACACCTGTCACTATCCTGGATTCATTCTGATGAATTCTAGTTTGCTAATATTCCTTCTAAAATGTAGCTTTTAAAATTCTCTACTTTTTTTTTTTATCACAGTAGAAAGAAACTAATTATCATCCTATTACTCCTGGGTGAAAAGATCATAAATACTGGCCAATATAGGCCGACCCACCCTTGACCCCTCTTGAACCTGTAGTTGATACACACCTCTAGAGCTATTGCACATGTATTGCTGAATGTTCAGAAGTAACATCGCTGACATTTTGAAATTAGTTGTTAAGAATATTTGATTGAAAGAGTCAGTCAAATGCAGTACATCATTCAAGTATACCTATACCTGTTTGTCTCAAACATTCCATCCAAGCTCTCTTTCTTGCAGATTTTGTGAGCGCAATATTGACATTCCCATCTAAGTCCAGTGGTAAAATTATCTCGCCTCAATTTAGGACCTTCTTCCAATTTAACACCAATCTGTTAAAGTAGCACTCTGAGGGTTCAACTTGCTGTGAATCCTCCTAATCTTCAATCAAACTCTTTAGGGTATAATTAGAGACAACATCTATCACTGAGTCTGTAGGATGTTCTCTCAGGGCCTTCTCCCAAGTAACTCCCAAACCAGGTTATATGTTCTGTTCTTAAGCTCTCAGGACATTCAGTTGCCATGCTCCAAAGATGAAGAGTACTTTTCCACAAGACATGCATAGTATTAGAGAGCAGACAAAAGACCAGTGCACATTCAGGAGGCATTAGGTGTTCTTGAAAATGCCTGTGAAAAATGCTTTGGACACAGAAATTGGAGCCTCAAATCAACTAGAATCAAATGTTTGGTTCACTAATATTTGACAAAATAACTCAAATCGTTTGAAGTTATAGTAATCATAATTAATTTTAAAACTGAATTATAGGTATGAGTTAACATCAGTTTAATGTGCTTACAGACACTATTGAAATCAAGTATATTTTCTCTTCAATATATTAAATTCAAAACCTGAATGAAGGAGACCCATTGAAGTTTAAAGCATTCTGAAAGATCGTGATTGAAGTAAAAATTCATTAAAGGAGTTTCACTGAGGCAATTTTAATGAGTGAAAAGCGATTGGATTAATTCAGTGAATGAGTATTTCAAACAACTATTTTGTAATCATACTTCATTGACAAAATTTTACCCATAATATGTTTGTTGCTATTCCTTATGCTCCTGAAAGAGTCTAGTCAAAAGTTTCTGGAATGTACCCAATTCCTTCAAGCAAAAATATATTTTTGTTTTAAATAATACTTAATTTCCTCCATACTCTATGAACAAAACCAAGTGGGCCACACATGCCAATTTGACAAGAGGTTTCTTTCCCAGAATGGAAATTTAATTTCTTTGATGACATTTATTTCTTGAGGTCATGGTATTAAACCAAATTATATTTATAGAAGTTCCAGAAAACATTGTTTTGCTCATCTTTACTGGCATATTGTTAAATATATTTGGTTTGTGTGTCTTATCTTTTGACTTGTGCTTTCCAAATTCATGCCAAGAACTAAACAGGCCACCCTGGTTCTAAAGGAAATAAAAACTTAGGTGCCCTTTGAAATTAATCTGTAGACTGTAGGGTAAATTGACATCCTTTTCCTCCTCTTGACATCTCCTACCCCAAAAACTCACCTCAAAATCATACCAATTGCTGTTTATTCATGTAAGTATAATTTTTCCTATATGTACATACTTATTTTTAACCATATCTAACCAGCTTTAGACTTAGTCTTATTTCCAAAAGCCATATTTCTTTTTTCTTTTTTTTTAAGATTTTACTTATTTATTTGACAGAGAGGGCACAAGCAGGGGGAGCAGCAGCAGAGGGAGAGTGAGAAGCAGACTTCCTGCTGAGCAAGGAGCCTGATGTGGGGCTCCCAGGACCCTGGGATCATGACTTGAGCCGAAGGCAGAAGCTTAACTGATTGGGCCACCCAGGCACCCTAAAATCTATGTTTCTTTGACTATATCTCATTTGTTTTCTTTCTGAACTTCTTACATTTATGCATCTGTATTGAGTAAATTCTTTCTTGCGCTAAGACAAATTATAGATCAATTTGAAAGTATTGATTAATTAAAAAAAAACCACTAAACTTAAAATACACCTAGAACATGACTGGACTCATTCACATTAGGGTAAATGACCAAGCATTAGTATTATAAGCAAAAATGTTGGCATAACTTAAAGATATTTTCCCCATACCCCTTTCCTATTCTCTAGGCACACGTTGTATTTATGTACCCCAAAGAATGACCCCCCCCTTAAATTTCACAATGAGTTTCTAAAGTGCTTAGATAACAGATTTTTTAATTATTCCACATGTTGCATTGATTTCAATCAACTAACTCAAATAAGAAAATAAATCTTGGGGTGCCTGGGTGGCTCAGTGGGTTAAAGCCTCTGCCTTCAGCTCAGGTCATGATCTGCGTCCTGGGATTGAGCCCCACATTGGGCTCTCTGCTCAGCAGGGAGCCTTCTTCCTTCTCTCTCTCTGCCTGCCTCTCTGCCTACTTGTGATCTCTCTCTGTCAAATAAATAAAGCCCAAGAGGGTTTTGGTAATACTAAAACAAACTGAATTTTAAAGCCACTTAAAAACAATATGCCTATTAAATCATGTAAAGTTATGTAGGTTTTTTTTTTTTTTTAGTTTTTTTCTGCCCTTCAAACTTGTTATGGTGTCTCGTTGACAAAATCTTTATACTAATCAAATAGAAAACATTATATTTTTATTATTAAAAGCAAAAACAAAATTAAAGATTAAATGCTCTTTATATTATGGTGGAAATCAAAGGACATTAAACAAATTATTTTCTCATTAATGACAAAGACAGAAACAAGATAAGCATTGATAAAACTATAGCTGAGCCCAAATAGCTGATGTAAGTTGTAGTAGAGGCAAAATACAAACTAAGGCTAGAAAGAATTAAAATATCTAGAAAGGAAGTAGTTTTTAATTCTCACTAAAAATATATGATCTATGATTCTAAGGTTTACAATAATTTTGTTTAGTACTACCAAGTCATTGTGTAGCATGGTTTCTGTGCAAACTAGTACTTTAAGCTATCTTTTAATAAGTAAATGCATCATTTGGACCTAATGATTTGGTTTATAATAATTTGCATCTATAGTAGATATGCTTTCAAAGTGAGATAACAATTTTGAAAGTCCAGTTTTATAAGCAGAAATACTGAATGCTAAGAATTAAACATTGAAAAAATGGTGCTACTTTTTAAAAGTGGTAGAACTTATGGATTTATAGTAAAGAACTTAGGATATATAATAAATCTTTAGATTCTGTAGGATTTGTAACAAAAATGAAAATAAAATAAATGTGGGCCAATGTTTTTAAAGTGCAGGTCTTTGGTCATTGGTTTATCAAACTGCAGGTCGAGACCCATTACAGGTAAGTGACATTATTTTATTGGGTTTCAACTGACACTTTAAAAAGTGAAATAGAATAAATATAATAGAATACTAATATCAAAGAACATGTCCTATATTAACATTTGATAAGGAGGTACATGCAGACACACACACACACCTAGTAAGTATCATCCAGTAAAACTTTTGTTTCAATTACACACTATTGTATTAGTTTCCTATTACTGCTCTAACATATTACCACAAATTTACTGGCTTAAAACAATATTAATTTATTCTCTTATAGTTGTTGAGCTCATAAGTCTAAAGTAGTGTGTTAGCAGGGCTATATTCCTTCTGGACACTTCAGTGGAGGAATTTTTTTTGCTTTTCCAGTTTCTAAAGGATGCTTACATTCCTTGACTTGTGGCTCCTCCTTTCTCCTTTAAAGCTGATCTCCAACCTCTGATTCTACCTTAACATTTCCTCATTCCATCTTTATCTTCACTTTTTCTAACTCTGATTCCCCTATCTACTTTTTAGAAAGACACTTGTGATTAGATTGGGCTCCGGGAATGTGCAACATATTCTTTCCCTCTTAAGATCCTTAACTTAATTATACCTGCAAAACCTTTCTTTACATCAGTAAGGTAACATGCCTGCAGGTTCCAGGATTTAGAGAGGGACATCTTCAGAAGGCAATATTCAGCCTGTCACAAGTGTGTGTGTGTGGTTGCATGCGTGTGCATGTGCACTGAGTCATGATGTAAGACATACTCCTTACTGCGAGTTCTGGCTTAAGAACATCAGAAAAACTCATTTAGATCCAGTGAAAGCACACATGTAGCAAAAATGTTACCATCTTCCCAGTTACAGAGCGCAGTAAACATCACTCATTGATCTTAGACTTTTTTTTCTTCTAAGCTCAAATGCAACCTCAGAATCCTTCTCAACACGGATTCCACCAAAATATCAGTTGATTAGATTTGGAATATAAGTGCAAACCTTTTAACCATCCCTCATAATCACACTGTTGTTAAAAGAATGAGCAACAGCAGGTGCTAGAATTAAACTGGAAGAGTACTTAATACAAACCTGGTGTAGAATGAGAGGACAGGAAAGAGAGATAAAAGTATCAAATCAAGCATAATACAAATTTGTGAGATTTAATCAGTGTCTTTGTAAATGATCAATTACAGACTTAACAATTTTCAAATGATTCAAAATTGGGAAACCATGGTGCTTCAATGGCAGAAATAAAAAAAGAGTTTGGCCACTACAAAAAACTGTTACATTGTCTCAAGTTCTGCAGAAACATGTTCAATTGACATACAGAGGAATACAACTTAAACAAATTGTCACCAGGAATACTGGTTGGAAAAGTAACATTTATGTATGAAGAATGATGTATGGTGTTTGAGAATTTGAGAAGCAGGCCTTCTTTTTTGCATTAGTCACAGTATTATTGGAGTAGCTTATTGTGTTTTGGTCACCTTACTTGAGAAGGACAATTTAAATGGTTAGTGAAATGTAAAAGCAGATGAACAACTCAAAGGCAGAGTCCTTAAAGAACATGCAAATTAGGTTTCAGCCTAATTAGTGCAGTTAATGGGTCAGTTGTCTCTGGTTTAAAGCTTAAAAACCATCAAGTATACCCAGAGTTTTATCAAATAGGTTACCCACTGTTTTCCAGGAATGGAGAATCACGAAGGAAACCTGTTTCTTAAGCTGATGGTATAAAATTGAGTCTTAAAATCCTTTTGTTTTATTTTACATATTGGGGCTTTTACTTACTGTGCTGCTCTGGTTAGAAACACTGAATATATTGGAAATATTAAAATATTTTGGAAAATAGCATTCCTTTTGAGAAAGTAGTGTAAAAATGCAAACTTGAAATTGCCCAGGTTGGAAAAAAAATTACAGAAAGCTAAGATTTACAACAACAGCAACAAAGCAAGCTTCAGCGGTGGTAGAATGGATAATAGTCTTAGTAAGATTAAATTTTTGACAGTTGGTGAACACACTGACTTCTGAATGTTAATGCAAGTCATTCATAGATTTTGTTTGCATTACTTATTCAATGTGTTGAATATCAGGGGAATAATTTGGCCTTTGGACAAGAAACAACCAAGACGATCTGTACAAACATTAATGACATACACAGAAGATGAACTAAAATGACACCGGGGTGAACAAATCTCAGGGGTGAAAAGTTATTGGATTTTGTTTCAAATGTCTTTGTGCTTACTACTGACACATCTATTTCATACTGAGTTTGAAGAGAGGTGGATTATCGGGCAAGGCTTTTACTGAAAGAAGGTTATTTGAGAAATTATTTGAAAGAAGCTAGTGAACTTGCAAAGCAGATCAAAGAGAAAATTAAATTTGAGCACATTATGGCACTGTAGTCACTTCAGGTGAAGCACAGGCGATGTAATGCTCCCTGATCTCTGTAAGGTGTTTACCAAGTAGTTAGAGCATTTTCCTTTTTCAGACAGGGAAGGCTATTGAAACCATTCCATTTTGCTATTAAATTTCCCTCATGGGCTTTATGAAACAGCAGTTTTTTCTTTTAATTCAAATGAAGGTGTTTGATATTTTTCCTCATGAGTCTCCAAAATTTTCTATTATTAAAGATGGATCATGTGTGAAAGGTGATAGGATTATATGGGATGTGAGTGCTTTTCTTGGTACATTGCTATTGCTAAAGATTAGGGATAAAGTAAGAGCTAAGCTTTTTTTTTTTTTTTTTTAATATCTGTTATTCACTTGGTGTTGGGGCACTTTTCTGATGTCTCTTAAAATTTACTAATGAAATATCATAATACTAATCTTTTCTACCATTTCTACCTAGAATAATTATTATATTAATAATATAAAAGGAAATCATAATTTCCTCTGTTATAAAAGCATCTTTCTGGTTTAAGCTATTATATACTACATGTATTATTTTGTTATAAAATAAATTATCTGAAAATTTACAATATATAATTCATCAATATAAAAGTAAATGAAATTTTAAAATTTCATTGATTCAGTAAAAATTACAAAGAATGTAATATAAATAGCTATCATAAAAGACCCATTTCATTTATGTTCTTTTTCTATAATTATACTTTAGTCGCAAATGTCATAACACAAAGGAGATACAGTACAGGTAAAATTTCTTACAATTTAATTTTCTATTAATTTTATATTCTATATATTAAATGGAAACATGAGATTCTATAATGTAATTTTAAGATAACTCTTACACAAGTTGGAAGACTGAGACAACTAAGATTTCACAATTCCTGCACTTTACAAAATCATTTTGAGAATTTAGTATATTTACTACATCCCATTTAGTATATTTACTACTTACATGCAGAAATTTTCATAGATGAACCTAATGTATATAAAATATTATCCCTTTACTTTTTGGCTAAATTACACATGTTTTTCAACTGATTTTCCAATTTCTTTTCCTTTGCATGTATTCATTATTCAAATTAAGGCAAGAGTCCTTGTCTGTCCTAAAAATACTATCTCCAAGTGGTAGCTTCCTTCAGATATTTGTGAAATATTTTTTAAAAATTTATCAAATATATCTCAATATAAAGACAATAACAATAAAACAAAATCACATTTAAAAAGAAATTACCCAATAGTTTTTTGGGGGAGAGGAGGGGTAGAGAAGGGAGAGAGAGAATCTTAAGCAGGCTCCGCACTCAGTGCAGAGCCCGACACAGGGCTTGGTCTAATGACCCTGACATCACAACCTGAGCTAAAATCAAGAGTCGGCTGCTTAACCAACTGAGCCACCCAGGTGCCCCAGAAATTACCCAGTAATTTTACTAGGTGACTAATCTTATCCATCATATTATTCATTTCAAATAATATTTGGATGTTAGAAATCTACTAACTTCAGTGATATGAAGAGTAACATATTAATTTAAGATAAATTCCACCCTAGAGAGAATAATTTCTTCCAGATATTGTCAGGGAATAAAATAATAAGCATTCTGGAAGTTTCACTAAGCTAGCATTTATATTTATTAGTATTGATTATATAATACAACATTCATGGTACTAGGCCTATTCTCCTCTGACTTAACCTTTTCTATAGAAAAATTATATGTAAATTAGTTTTTCATGTAACTATGGCAATAGACGTAATGGAGAACATTGATTTAAAACCTTGCTTTATTATGCCTCACAGATACTCTGTTTTTTTTACAAATTGAAGGTCTGTGGTAACTCAGCATTCAGAAGGCCTATTGGGGCCATTTTTCCAAGATCATTAGCTCATTCTGTATTTCTGTGTTACGTTTTGATTACATTTTAATGGTGATCTGTGATCAGTGATCTTTGGTGTCAATATTGTAAATGTTTGGGGGCACCATGAACCATGTCCATATCAAGATGGCAAACTTGACCAATAAATGTTGTATGTGTTCTGACTGCTCCACTGCCCAGTCAGTCTCCAGGCTTTTTCCCTCTCCTTGGGGCTCCTCATTCTCTGAAACACAGCAGTGTTAAATTTAGGCCAGTCAAGGTGGCCTCTAAGTGTTCAAGAGAAAGGAAGTAAGTGCAGATGGGGTGGAAGCAGCAAGTGAACCAGAACTAGAAGTGGAGCCTGAAGATGTGCCTGAGTTGCTGCAATCAAACCTAAATGAAAGAGGAACTGCTTCTTAAGGATGAGCAAAGAGAGTGGTTTCTTGAGATGGGATGTACTCCTGGTGAAGATGCTGTGAAAATGGTTAGCAACAAAGTCTTTAGACTACCACATAAACTTAGTTGGTAAAGCACCAGCACAGTCTGAGAGAACTGACTCCAGTTTGGAAGGAAGTTCTGCTGCGGGCAAATGCTGTCAAAAAGCATCACGTGCTACAGAGAATTGTTCATGAAAGGATGCATCGATTGATGAGGCAAATTTCATTATTGTCTTATTTTAGGAAATTGCCACCTCTATGCCAGCCTTCAGCACACACAACCCTGACTGGTAAATAGCCATGAACATAAAGGCAAGACGCTCCACCAGCGAAAACATCGTGACTCTCCACAAGTTCAGGTGGTGGTTAGCACTTTTTATCAAAAAAGTATTTTTAAATAAGATATGTGCATTATTTAGACATAATGCTATTGCACACTATAGACTACACCATAGTGTAAATATAACTTCTATATGCACTGGGGAACTGAAAAATTCATGTCACTTTACTGTGATATTTGCCTTATTGCAGTAGTCTAGAACCAAACTGACAGTATCTCTGAGGTATGCCTATCTATGTAATGTGGAAGGAATAGTTTTCAAGAAAATGTTAGGAAAACTTGACAGACTCACGCAAAAGTGGGAAACTAGAACACTGTTTTAAACCATGCACAAAAACTAACTCAGAATGGATTAAGGATTTGAATGTAGGGCCCAAAGCCATAAAATTCCTAGAAGGAACAAGCAATAAGCTACTTAGCATTGGTTTTGATGATGATTTTTTGGAAGGGCTCCAAAAGCAAAGCCAACAAATGCCAAAAGTAACAAGTTGAACTACATCAAACTCAAAAGCTTCTGCATAGCAAACCATCAACAAAATGAAAAGACAACATACTGTATCCCCCCCGACAAAATATTTGTAAAACATATATAAAACAATGGGTTAATATCCAAAAACACAAAGTACTCATACAACCCAGTAACAAAAACCACATGATCCAACTGAAAAATGGGAAGAGGATCTGAATAGACATTTTTGCCAAAGACATACAGATGACCAATACATGAAAAGATGCTCAACATCACTAATCTTTAAGGAAATGGAAATCACTACCAATGAGAGATCACAACTTTAGAAAGGCTACTATTAAAAAGACAAGAAATAATAAGTGAGAATGTGGAGAAAAAAAAAGAACCCTCTGCACTGTTGGTGAGATTGTAATTGGTGCAGACTCCATGGAAAGCAGTATAGCACTTCCTCAAAAAATTAAAAATAGAGCTACCATATGATCCAGGAATTCTGCTTCTGAATTTTGATCTGAAGAAAGTGAAAACAAACTTGAAAAGATATACACACCCCATGTTCACTGCAGCATTATTTACAATAGCCAAGATATGGAAACAGCTTAAGTGTCCATCAGTTGACGAATGGATACATGTAGATAATGGAATATTTTTCAAGCATTAAAAAAAGGAATGAAATCTTGTCGTCTGTGACAATGCCTGAGGACATTATGGCAAATGAAATAAGTCAGAAAAAGAAAGACAAATACTATATGATCTCATCCATATGTGGAATCTAAAACAATAGAAACAACAACAACAAAAACCAAGCTCATGGAAACAGAGGACAGATTGGTGGTTGCCAAACAGAACAGACTGAGGGGGTAGTTGAGCCAAATGGGTGAAGGGAGTCAAAAACTACAAACTTCCAGTTATAAAATAAGTAAGTCATTAGGATGTAATGTATAGCATAGTGACTCTAGTTAATAATACTGTATTTCATATTTGAAAGTTGGCAAGGAAGTAGATCTTAGTTTCCATCACAGGAAAAAACAACTCTGTAGAACTATATATGCTGACAATGTTAACGAGATTCATTGTGGTGATCATTTTGTAATATATACAAATATAACATCATTATATTGTACCCCTGAAACTAATGTAATATAATATAGTATGTTAGTTATATGCCAATTTAAAAAAATGAAACACAGCTTATGAGATAATAAGACACTGGAGGAATTATACCAAATATAACATATAGATACAAGGAGATGAAAAATTTGAAAACAAGATTAAGAGAAATACAGAATGAGATAGTTTCACTTATGTCCAACTGTAGGGTCCACAGGAGAAAATAATGAGGAAGAAGAAATATTCTATAGGTTGAGAGTCTCCAGGACATGATATGAATCACATGTGGGATAAATAAAAGAAGTCCATCCTGAATATATAGTAGTGAAATTGTAAAAGAGCAAAAAAAGAAAAAAGAGAGAAATAAAAAGAAAAAAAGAACCTGAAAAAGTAGCCAGAGTGGAATGAAAGATTACTACTTCTGTACAAAGGACAGTGAGACTGACACAGACTTCCTCAAGGTAACAGGGGAATCCAAAAGGTGTTCAGTGATGACTCTGAGATTCTGAGAGTGGAAAACTGTCCATCTAAAATTATATCTGCAAAAAAATTACCTTGCATGAATAAACACAGGATAAACATTTACAGGTTACTGAAAACTAAGTGTTCAATATTTTTTCCAAAGAAATTGCTAAAAATATATTTCAAGGAGGAAATGATCTCAAAATGAAGGCTAGAAATGCAAAAACAAATGAGCAGTGAAAGAAGTAAGCATACTGGCAAATCTAAATCAGACACAGACTATATAAAAATAACAACAGCAACGATAATAATGCCTAAAACATGGCTCAGAATACAGCATGTATTCTATGCATGTATGCATACAAACACATGTACAGATGCAGAGAACTAAAATATAGATTCAGGAGGCAATATTGAGGTGTTCTTAATTCCTTCTATGTTTATGGGTGGAGTTAAAATAGTAACTTTATCCTGTAAATGGGCATAGTAAATATTTCAAAGGTAACAAAACTTGATATAGAGTATATAATTTTCACATATTTTGGAAAAACTGAATAAAAAAATTCTAATTGAAATTTGAAAGAAAACAAAAAAGAAAGAAATGGAGTAAAGCAAAACAAATCAAGATAACTAAGGGTGAAACTAGTCTAAATCTACCAATAAATATAATATAAAATCCTAAATTACAAGCCAGAAGTTGTCAGATTGAGTTAAAAAAAAAAATAATCCAGCTTTGTGATATGAAAAGAATCTGTTCAAAGCTCCCTCCCCAGCCAAGCTTTCAGATAAAACTCACAGGTGTCGGTGCTTGGCCCTAACTCTTAGTTTTCCTAAGTCACAGTGCCCTACTTTCTCAAAAAGTAGATCCCAACTACAAAACATACTCTTCTCTAGCCTGACCCCAACCCACATCCCCAACAAGTCTCAGACAGAGCCCCTCAAAAAACCTGCCACCTCCTGCTCTCCCAGCCAGAGTAGACCTCTCCCCTCCCCATGCACACAGGTGCAACCCTCTCATGTCCTTCAAAACCCCTTAAAAGGCCCAGCTTAACAGACATATCTCTTGATGCCTCCCCTGGAGAGTGAATAAACTCTGTCCTGCTAGTTCTGTTCTTTGTGCAGTTCTTTGCCACCCAAGTCATTGGCTACCCTAACATGACACTTACAAGAAACCAACCAAAACACAGGGATATGATAACATTGAAAGAAAAAGAAATGGAAAAAGTTATGATAGGCAGTATTAACCACAATAAAATTTATATAAGTAAAAGAAAAAATAGAGGTCGCTTCCTTGATCTGATAGTGTAGTTTTCTGCCACCATTCCCTTTAGCCATGGGATCTAGGACACCTTCTCAATGAGAGAGCTACTAACTCACAGTTCTTTTCCCTATAGTTGCAAATTTTGAAAATTAATTCTCTTCCAGCTTCTCTCGATTTTTACAAAGCTTCCAGTGCCTTTAAATCATTTCTTTATTTATTATTTTGTCCAGATTTTATAATTATACCTGTAGGACAATCCTCATGACCACTCAACTTTGTCACCATTCTTCAACATACCAGAGAAAAATTGTTTGGTTGTTCAAAGCTCTTTTACATTTTTGTGGTTTTTTTTTAAATTTATTTTTGTTTTGTTTTTTGTCATGTGGATCCTTTATCTATTTTTTAAAATTTATGCATGAATTTACTTCTCTGCTCAACTCATCAGATGTATGATAATTGATGCCACCGACCACATTTTATTTATGCTTATATTCTCATGCAATTTTAATTTGTTGAATTAATTATTACCTATCAAAAATAGAAAGTGAAACATAGAGTGTAATTAACATTCTGAATAAAACCATTAAAACATAGATGTTAACAAGGAACAAACTCATACCACATCTTTCACTCTTTAAGGTATAGCAACTAAAATTCATTGCAAATAAGTTTGTAACTGAAAAGGGGATGCAGAATCAGTTGGCAAAGCTTTTCTTTAAGTCAAACCTTCAAACATGTGTTTAAAAAACAAAACTAAACCTAGAAAACTGCTATCTTCATACATTTGTCATACTTTTAAAGGGTTTTTGTCATTAGAGAAAAAATAAAATTAGAATATACATGTTGTGCTAGCTCCACTGTTTAATGGCAAATCTGAGTAGAGGAGATCTGCAAAAGTAAAGAAAATATCAGAGAGAAATGAATTCCTAATTTTCTATGTTAAAAAATGCCAAACACAAAAATTAACAAGTCAGGAAATGACAGATGCTGGCGAGGATGCGGAGAAAGGGGAACCCTCCTACACTGTTGGTGGGAATGCAAGCTCGTGCGACCACTCTGGAAAACAAGATGGAGGTTCCTCAAAAAGTTGAAAATAGAGCTACTTTATGACCCAGCAATTGCACTACTGGGTATTTACCCTAAAGATACAAACGTAGCGATCTGAAGGGGCACGTGCACCCAAATGTTTATAGCAGCAATGTCCACAATAGCCAAACTATGGAAAGAACCTAGATGTCCATGAACAGACAAATGGATAAATAAGATGTATATATATATATACAATGGAATACTATGCAGCCATCAAAGAAATGAAATCTTGCCATTTGCAATGACGTGGATGGAACTAGAAGGTAGTATACTTAGTGAAATAAGTCAATTGGAGAAAGACAACTATCATATGATCTCCCTGATATGAGGAAGTGGGGATGCAACGGGTGAGGGGTATTGGGGGGTAGAAAAAAATAAACAAGATGGGATCGGGAGGGAGTCAAACCAACAGAGACTCTTACTGTCACAAAACAAACTGAGGGGTGCCGGGGGAGGGGTGTAGGGAGAGAGTGGCGGGGTTATGGACATTGGGGAAGGTAAGTGCTATGAAGTGCTGTGAAGTGTAAACCTGGCAATTCACAGACCTGTACCCCTGGGGCTAGTAATACATTATATGTTTATGAAAAAATTAAAAAAAATTTTTTTAAAATGCCAAGCACTGACCATATATATGTACGAAAATCCTCAAATAAAAAGTTGAAAAAGTAACATGTTTTGACTGAAATATCACAGAATTTTACTATTTGCTTCATCATAAAAGTTCTCATTTAGGACAAAATATCACTTTCATTCAGGGTTGTCAAAAGCAAATAAGCAAACATTTTTAACTGGGTATAATCTGTCTCAGCAATGTATAATAAAAAGTATCACAATGCTTCAAGTTTTTTTCTGCCTAAGAGCAATTGTTTTAAGCCTAAATAATCTAAAGACACATGCACAGAATTGACCACAGTGTTTAACAGTTAACTATATGGTTATTATCTTTATTAAAGTCTGTAAACTTTAATTAAATACAGAGAATTCTATATCTACATAGTGTACAGTGTCTGATTCAGGGGATGATTAACATCAAATGTTAACCCTCTAAAGCCAAAACTGATAAAAATTAGCCTACCTTTGAGGGAGTGTTTTGCTAAAAACTTTTGTTTTCCCTCAAAGTCAGTTTCAGACTGCATGAAAAGCCATATTGAAAACCATATAAATGAGTAACACAGACAAAACATAATGTTCCTATAGGATAATAGTGCATCAGAGAAACTTCATTTGAAAATTTAAATTTCCCAGTTTAAAGTAATAAATAACAATTTTTGTACTGAGGGTTCTTCTGATGGCACGATAGCAGATGAAGAACACAAGCTCTGCTTAGGGAAACACATCTGATTTTAAGTCCCACATCTGCCATCTGGTAATATAACTTGACATTTGACAAACTGTTCAATGTTTCACGAGCCTCAAATTCTTCCTCTGTACAATAGGGTGAGGATTCCTCCTTCAGAGCCTTCTCCTAAGGTGTAAAGGCCATGGCCTATTCAGTTACCTAAGTACAGTCATTACTGTTGTCATCATAATTACTCTCAACCTGGGAAAACAGATAAAGATGGCAGCCCTCTGAATAAAACTGCAGAGTCAACATTCTCTCACTAGCAGCCCCCTGCCCTATGATGCCGAGCCTGTAGAAGGGGAGGTCTCTCTCTTCCTAAACAGATGAAATACAGCTTTTTCTTTTGGGTGAATAGCCACATTTAAAGTATAACTTCTGTCATCTAGAAGCTTATAGCTTTACCTTAAAAACCCCAAAGAGCAATTGAGTGGCAAAATAAAATTGTAACATGGAAACTATGTGAAAATGTCTGTAAGTGAACAAAAATGTATAAAAGCTAAAAATCAGAACAGGAGCCATGTTGGACAAGGCTTAATGGAGACATTAGAAACTGCAGTAGTTTAAGAATGTTATAGAATGGCACAGAGCAGGAAGGCACGAAGATTAAGAGGCATCAATTCATAAACTCTCACTTGCAAACCTGTCATTTTGGACACTTCTGCCTTTACATAATTTTTTCTCAGAAGTGATTCAGATAAAATGTATCAATCACTATGCATTAAAATAAAAGTCATGACTTCACATAAGAAAGTAGAGGTTTTTAAT